>PVJA010048795.1:0-14037 GCA_004027025.1 Myocastor coypus
AAAAAAAAAAAAAAAAAAGGGGGGGGGGTGCGGGGGAAAGGGAAGGCAGGCCAAGGATCCTGACCCAGCCGGCCCGCGGGCTCAGCTCCCAGCGGTGGGGTTTGGGCTGGGCTGGGACAGGAAGTTAGTCGCGGGAACGCAGAGGCGGGGCAGAGGGGCGCAGGGGCTTACCCGCAGCGGGTGCGCAGGCTCAGCTCCCAGCGGTCACAAGCATTTAGACAGGAGTGGGAGTTATGGAAGCCAGAGAGGGATACAGCTGACTAGGCAGCTTCTATGTGGGAAGCCACATAGGACAAATGGGGAGTGAATGATAGTCAGAATCCTTAGGGAGAAGGGCTGAGGAGACGAAAGATTCTCTGGCAGCAGAAACAGATCAGACACAAGCACAGAGAGGGTGTAGGACAACAGTGAGCATTACAGTGTCACTGGTGGGACATGAAATACTGTGCATACAGAACTACACATGTCAGAGTAAAAAAGACTGGATCTTATTTCTTGACAGCAAAAGACCTATGCAATACTTCAAGCACAGAATCTATACTGCAGTTTGTTGTAAAAAGAAGGATTAGTAGCCAGGCGGAAGGAAGGTGGTATGTAAACTGAAAATGGCCCAGGACAGGAGCTCCTTGAACACCGACTTGTTCTCTGTGAGGATAAAAATGAGGATGAGAAAGTTCCCATTTAACTCAATGCATGCTGAATATTCCAAAATACCAATTTGCTAAAATATAGACATATCATTTCCTTTTCTATTTTAAAGAGAATAAAAAAAAAGGAAAAAACTAAAAATGGCATAGCATTTCAAAACAATATGATAGTACATTAACAATGTTTGTTTTATTGAATATTATTATCTTCAAAGTAGCTGTTCATATTTCCAGATATAAGTATTCAAAATTGATCAGTTAAGCATTAGCTACTCCTTTCAATAAGCCTATAGAAATTAGCAGTATGATTATCTTAGCTGTTGTGTGTGTGTATGAATGTATTTTCCTTCCTTTTCTTTCTTTTCTCCTTTCCCCTGTCCCACTTGTTCTTTCTTTTATAGCTATTTCTTTCCCTTTCACAATATCTATTGTCCTTTTTTTACTTTTTCAATTTCTTATACTAGGAAAATAATATAATGTTTACATGTGCAAGTCTGATTTATTTCATTTGTGAGTACAGTATCTAGTTGCATCCATTTACCTATAAAAGCCTCAAGTTTATTTTTCTTTATAACTGAGTAATACTCCATTGTAGTTTTATGCAAAAGTATCATTTCACTCAGAGCTTAAGACTTAAATTTCCACTAATGAAAATTACCTAGTGGTATGATTAGTAAGCTCCTTGTGTATCAAAATGTTATCCAGTTGAAAAGTATTTCGGTTTATCTCTTGTTGTTTTGTCAGCTGTCCATAGTCAGAAACTGGAGACTTTCCGACAAAAGTTGTCTTAGTCATTTTTCTCATTGCTGAAACAAAAATACCCAACACTTAAAGTTAAACAATGAAAGGTTTGTTTCAGCTTGCAGTTTCAGTCCATGGCCAGCTGGTTCCATGGCAAGGTGGAATGGCAAAGGGTACTGCAAGGCAGAAACAGTCCCTAGCATGGCAAGCAGGTGGAAGACAGCAAAGCAGCAAGCCGTGAGGAGCAGGTGGCAGCCTGGGCCTGTTGCAGAGCCTTTTCTCATTTGGGTCCCCCTCAAAACTAGGAGCTTTCTGAGTTGGTAAATGGGTTAGGACAAAACACCTAAGTGAGGAATATGTTGCCTCAAAAATCCAAATAGGCCCAGGAGGCATTGCACCTCCTTTTTGGTAGTAGGGAAGCCAGACTCAACAGCTCAACTTTTACTTAGACAAAATATCTCTGCATGGCCCACACCACTGGACTCCTAGACATGTCACTGAGCAGAAGGACTTAGAGATTTAGTTGGATTTATTTCCCATCTTCTGGCCCTCAAATGTTTTATGGACAAATCCAGAGTGGTTTCTGTCTTCTGCTCCTATGGCCCAGTCAATGTAACACCATTGCTGTGATGGACAGTGTGATGTCTTGTGGGAGAGAAAGGCAGTCAAGATCCTTGTAGGCTTGGGAGGCTGAGGCAGGAGGATCAGTGTGAGTTCGAGACCAGCCTGGGCTGCAAAAGTGAGCTCTGGGCCAGCCTGGCCTGCATAGTAAGACCCTGTCTCCAAAAGACAAAATAAAATAAAATAAAAAATCCTTGTGGGCTAAGCTATGACCTGGGGCAAGAGATTATGTAATCCTGAAGTAAAGGCATATTGCTAGCCTTATCAGCTGACAACAAGTTGTAAGTTATTGCCAGTGGTCTATGGAGAAGAAGGCTGTTGCCAAGTCACTAGCTGCACACCACAGACCAGGAGATGTGTTCATCTGCACAATCTATAGGAGCACATCTGGTACAGTGCCTGCGATTGGAATCACTGCCATCATTCTGTAAAACCCATTCATCCCTATGGGCCAACTGAGAGAATTAAGTGGAGATGCGGTGCCATGATCTCAGAATCTGTAAAGCCACTGAGAGTGGCACTAATTTCTGCAACCCCTACAGGCATGTGACATTGTTTTTGGTTTACTATTTTATCAGGCAGAGGTAACTCATTTGGCCTTTCCAGACATAGTAGTCCTCATACTGCAAGTTCAGGAACCACTGTGAGAGGTCTGCCGAGTATATCTATACAAATTATGTGTTACAGAACAGGGAGAGTGACTACAGAATGAATTCAAGGACGTGCTGGACCCACTGTGAGTCAGACCTTGGCTAAACCTGACCTCAATGAACCCCACTCTTAGTGGAGAGCCACAGGTCATTGTGGATCCCCTAAAGTCAAGCTAGATCAGAACCAGGTTCCAGTAGGTGCCAAAATATCTAATCATGTACCTTCCCCCAGGGTAGGCCTCCTCTGGCAAAAAGGCCATAGGTCCCTTTTGGAGAAGGCTAGGAAAAAAAGTTGATCATATAAATTTCTGATGGTGAGCAAAAGTCCTTCTTTAAGATAACCCAGCCTCCTCTTCATTCAAGGGGTTCTGGGGTCCTGTAAACTGGAATGAAGATGTTTGGGAGGATTCTGAGGAGGAGGAGGATACTGAGCCCCTAGATTCCAATGAGATTACTTTGCCAGAGGAAATTTCCCCACTTCACTCCAGTGGTGGAGACACCCGCTACCCCCAATAGTGCTGGCCTCCCCTACCGTACTGAGGAAACTAATCCTGTATCAGCCAACGGTGATGACGCTGATGCCCCTTGGATCCTGTCCTCACCACCCACCTTAGCCTCTAGGTCTGCAGTCAGGCTCAAATCGCAGAAGACTCCTAAGGGCTAGGTACATGGTGTGACCCATGAGGTACTCCAGTGTTCGCCAAAAGAACTTCTTGAGTTTCCTAATGCATAGAAGCAGAAGCCTGAAGGGTACCTGTGGGAATAGAGTTTGTGGGTGTGGGATAATGGTGGCAAACAAATGTGCATGGAATAGGCTGAGTTTGCCAATATGGGCCCATTTTGCAGAGATTTGGAATTGAACATTGCAATTCATAGGGTAAAGGAAGAAGTTGATAGTTTATTTTGATTGGTTGGAAGAAGTAGGGATGCAAAGACAGTTCACTAAGCCAGAGAAGCCTGAAAGCCAATGGTTTGCTGCTGATGATGGGGTTCAGTGGTTCAGGGAAGTGGAGATGCTTGGATGGATCTGCTATGTAAAACCTCATCTTCCACTTTATGATGATACAGAAAATGCTCTTCGCTAACGCCTCAAGAAGCAGGCTCATGAGGAGAGCACAGAAGTTTTAACTCATCTAACAAAATGCTATGGCTACAAATGATCTGATTCTTCATTATCTACTGAATCAAATCCAGACACTTTCAGCAGATATTCAAAATCTTTACCAATTTCTCTAACCTCACCTTTTTAGTCTCTTCTCTAACAGTGAGCCTTAAATGCACGAAGTTGTAATCCCTACTTTATCCCCAGCACATGTAATGTTTCCTAATTTCTCACCATTACTGACCTTTGCTTTGTTTACAAATATGAATAAGCACATGATATTTTATGGTACTTGCTAGTTTTCAAGGAGTCTTCATTTATCTTATTTAATTAGAATTAGGACATTATAGATTCCCTGTGGGGCAGACATAGTTATACTCATTTCACAGATTAGGAAATAATAGCTCAGGAAGGATCTGGACCCTGCGTTCCATAGTGGAGAGGCTGAAGCAGGTGTGCAAATAGATCTGCTCTGCTCTCAGATCCACGCTGTTTTTCTCTTTCCTGCATTAGGCCTTTCCTCTAGCTCCTTCCAGGACCTGCCTAGCCAATTCTGCCTTTTTCTTAAAGCCGAGCCCTAATCCAACATCTCCACAGTCTTCCAAACTAAACCTAGAATAAATTACAATTCTTTGCACTCTGAGCTTTTCCATTCCCTGTCCCACTTGCCTAGAACTTAAAGTGATTGGAAGAAAAGGTCTCAGAGCTACTGATAGACTTGAAGTCTGCGTTGCTCAATGTTTTAAAACATTTTTGATCATGATCCTGTGAAGAAACCCATTTAATGATACAACTGAGAGTATGACTATACACACGCCCCAAAACAAGTGTTGTAAAATATAATTTACTTCTAATTCTGCACTTCTATTTCTATTTTTATTAGAAAGGTTCTGAATAAGAACTCACTGAGCTATCTTGGAAATCACTAATAAGTCCTGAATATCAATGTTAAAAACTTTGATTTAAATCTTTTCTATCTTTTATAAATTGCCTGAAAACATTTTCAAAGTTTGCAAAAGATCAGTTCTAAACAGGAACACACGGAGTTCTTGCAAGACTGGACCAGGAAGGAAGGGTACCAGCTAGAGAGCTCAGCTTCTGCTTGCAAGAAGGCCAAGGATCAGGATTTTCAGTGCACTAACTCACAGGAGGGAAGTATCCAGTTCACAGTGGTACATCTTCAAAAGAATGAGATTTGTGGTAGCTGAAGATGTGGGGAGGAAAATTTCTTAATAAACCATGTCGGTAGAATGAGAAAAGGCTTTTGTGCTCATGATAATCTTGAATATAGCAGGAAATCACTTAGAATTTAAAAATAATAAAATTCTTTGTTTACATCCGCATAGTGAGTCTGAGGGCCTCCAGGCCTATAAACCTGTCACTGAATTTAGTGTCATTTCAGCTTTATGAAGCACTTGATGTTTGCAAAGTGCTTGTACAATTACCAATTACCAATTACCATAATGTTCATCTTCTGAGCATTTCAGTTTAGAGAAGGCCTGAGGACTTCAAACTAAGAAGAAAAAGGGAAAATATTGGTCAAGCTCGCTGGAGATCAGGCTCTTGAACTTGCACTACAAGCTCTGAGGTACCTGCTTCTAGTGCCCTAGGGACCCCCTTCTCTCAGTACCTGGCCCCTGGCATGCAGGCAGCCAGCCAGGTCCTCCACTTCTGCTGGCTGACGCCAGCATGCTATTCCTTGGGGGACCGACTCTGCAGCATACACCACTCTGGAGTGAAGACACAAATACACTTCTACACGAAGCGGGGGAAGGAAGTGCAAAGGGCTTGGCACCTGCAGCCCCAGTGCTAGGCCAGACTGAGGGAAGTGGGAGGAGGAACTGGCAGTTGCTGTGAGGAAAGTGGTGGGGGGCCCTGTTCTAGCTACTGCACACACACAATGATCGAGGACAGATGTACTTAGCAGCCTATATTAGCTAGAAAGCTGCTTTGTCCATGTTTGTAGGCAACAGGTCAGGTGGAGCCAATATCCTAGTAGATTTCAAGGAATTCTAAGGAAATGGCTTGGGGATGCGAAAGGGAACACTCTCAGGATGTGTCTGTTTCCTTAGGAAAGAGGCTAGCTTGCCTGTGTTTCTTCCTCTATATTTACAAGCCCAAGGCCCCAGCTACTATAAGCAAGAGGCCGCCATGGACAGTTGATGTTCTAGCTTACTAGTTTAGAAACAAAAAAGCAGCTTTTTCCGTGAAAATTAATTTTATTTCCAGGGACCAAAGTCTCACTGTAGAAAGATCAATCTAATAGCATTGATAAGGAAGAGTCAAGCAGTTCTAAAGTATAGTAGTTGCAATGGACACAGAAAGAAATGGAAAGAATGCCAGAAATCCCTGGATCCCAATCTGTAAAATTGGATACAGTGTAACTGAGGGTATCAAGGCTGCAGGGAAAAGGGTGAAGCAAGTGCCACTAGTGTGTATGCGGGGCCAGGTGATCCTGTGGTGCCAACCCTTGTGTGTATAGTCTGCTTCTGGCAGTCACAAAAAATGGAGAAGGCAGAAAGCCTTTTCTGCAGAGAAGAGGAGGAGGTTACCTTCCCTGCAGATTCAATCCTGTCTATGTAAGGCTGCTCCATTGGCTTGCTGTGTCTGTTCTTTAAGATACATCAAGCACTTGCTCAGTCTCCCAGGTGGAGTTCTCCGGGCCTCTGAGTGAACTTGGTTTTACTCTTTGAGCTTCTCTTTCTTAGAGGAATTCTCCATCATTAATATTCTACTCAAAAAGCTACCGCATGTTTTAGTATTTTGTGCTAATTCAGTCTCATCAACCTGTCTTCTATCTGTAGACTTCACTTAAATTCATCCCTAAGCTAACATGTGGTATGGGTACAGGGCTGCTATGCTATCTCCTCCCAAGCTAAGTTCAGACACGTTAGCCTAGCCCAGCACAGAACACAAAGCCAAATGTCTTGGTTGAGACCCTTATCACCTAACAGCTCTGCAATGTAGGGAACATTAAGCTCCCTGAACTTTGATCTTCTAATCTGTAAAATGGGGATGTTGATGATGATGATAATAATGCCTGTTGACAGGACTGCGGTGAGATTTATGTGGTAATATTTGGCATTCCTAGCACAGAATACACTCAGCAGACAGTGCTCTTGTTACTGTTCCTCAAAGGTATGAGTCAGGGTACATCCCCTCATCTATACAGCAGCCTACAGTCCTTTCCTAGTTCCAAGGGAAAAGGCTTACCCAGGTTCTGCTTGAAAAGAGAATCTTCCAGGACAGGCCTGGCAGGACCTGCTCCTGCCGAAGCAGAAACGATACTACTGCTCTGTTCTGCAGGTGTACACCTGCAAGCCACCCACAGACGCTTTAGGAAAAAATAGCTGCTCCAGCTCAGTGTGCTTGCAAAATGCTGAGTCCCTCCCTGAGAATAAGCAGAGATGGGATTACTTCATACACGTTACTCTGGCCTCCCAGTAGCTGCAGGCTGTCTTGGCTATGGGGAAATTGGTCCTCTTGGCAGCTGTCAGCACAGGCCTGGGGCAGCTGGCTACCTCCTGACCCATGCTCAAGAGCATTCTTGGGGATTCCAGTTAGTCACAGAAACAAACTATCCATTTTTCTATCATAAAATGTGATGATAAGCATTATACACAGGCTTCCATTATTTAAATAAAAAGGGCATTCAGTGTGAGAAAAGTCCGGTGTTTTCTAGCTAAGCCAAAAATCATATCCAAAAGAAGTATAGTGGTCACATGTAGAAATATTGAGTCAAAAGCCCTGGTTTCAACCGCAGACTGGGCTGGCCCTGGAATGTGAGCCAGCCCCTCCAAGGACTAGTTGTCAAGTGTAAAGAAAAGCCATTGTCCTTCCTTCTCCTCTAGCCACAAAAGCAGCACCCTAAGCTAAGGTGTCTACATTCACATTCAAGAACCTCTGAGATCTTCAGAATCCATGGTTTTCACATGGCCTCTTCTATGTCTTTTAATAGGTTTTGAGATGAGAGCTCATTTTTCTGTCTTTTCACAATGGAAATACTGAGGACAAAGTATTTTGTGAGAATTCAGCCTCTTATTAACCAAACAACAGCTACTTGTACTGGAAGGAGTACATATTCTTCCCTGGTTTATGCAAAAGAGAGATTTCTGTACAAAGATTCTTCTTCCTCTGTTATGCTCTTGGAATCTATTTTCCAAAAATATGGTATTTTGTCATTTTTATCGTTACAAGCTCAACAATGTTGGATAGCATAGTAAACAAAAGTATTTTCTTAGGCTCCCAGGAAGTAAATAATTGACATATTAACTTCCTGTGATTCAGTGACAGGAAGCATACATGGCAGTGAAAGAAATAAATGGGATATAGTCCAACCTGCTGCTATCAATAGCTGTTTAACTTCTTTACTCCCTGAATAACCTACCTTTGCCTTCTTTCTGATAGAAACAATGAAACCATCTTAACTCGCTCCTGACAAGCCATGAACTCTTCTTTTTTTTGAGGCTCCTTAAATTGTTACCTTACAAATATTTTTTCCCGAACAGCATGGCCTTCATCATCTCGGTTTTGAAATAAGCCTTTCAAGACAGGGTTGGAAATAGCTGCTCACTCATGGGTTATCTATACAGTATATCTCAAGTGTTTGGAAGAAATGCCTGAAAGGTATCCCAAGTGAAATAGAATGGCTGAGGATGTGGGGACAGGTGACAATGCCGGTGTTATTTCTGTCATAGCACAGAGACAGAGCTTTGCTCTCTATTTCTAGGTGAGGAAATTGAGACCTAGCAAAGCTAGGACAGAAACCCACGGTGTGGGATTTCCCTATGCTGTGCTTTATAACTCTGAATCTCAAATAAATGTAATTTCCAAATAATTTCTGTCTTAGCGAAAATGCCTGTTTTCTTACGACAAATTCTTTTTGAAAGAAGTTTGGATTTCATTTGTATTTCTCTTTTTATCTGTTTCCTTCGTGTCATCTCTTGACTTCTATCTTTCTCACCAGTCCATTCGTTAATGCAAACAGCAACACTATTCCCACGTCTTTCACACAGGCGCCATCTGATTCAGCTGTACACAAAGCCCCTTCTCCCTTAAAGCCCCAAGTGATTGGCTGTCATGCTTGTGAAAGCCACGGAGCCAGCACAGGGCCAAATTCAGTAAAGAAATATAGCTCAGAATTCCTTGCTGAGAAAAATTTGATGCATCCTCTGGCAGCTCAACAATTGGCGCATCTTGGGGCTCTTTGTGCTGTGCTGACACATCTCTATGGCAGGGTGAAGGCTTAGCTTGATTGGCTTTGGGATCCTCCCAGGGCCTGGGAAAGTGTACTTCTAGGTATCTGGGTAGGCTGTGGACACAGCTATGTCATCCCATGCCCGTCCTCTTTGGTTCTGTTCCTCTCTTCTGCTCCCCTAGTCCCCATGGACACCTTTGCTCTACTGAATCCTTCAGCCATAATGTACCTTCCTTGAAGTCAGCTGGTCCTGGACTGAAAATCCATAAAATATGAGCCAAATTAAATCTTCCTCTACGTTGTGGATGCCGGGCACTGTGTCCGGCAACAGGAAAGCTGACTCATAAAGAGCCTTCCCAGGCCCAAGGGCAGGTACTCGAGCTGTTAGTTCTGTTTATGTGCAGTTTAGTTAGTGAAGAGAGAATTCTATTTCCTTTCATTTGCTTCTCTGGAATGTCTAGCTATTTTTCTTTCTGGAAATTAACAAAAGTTAAACTTGCCATTGGCCATGATAGCACTTGATACTTTGTGAAGGAAATCAGCCAATTATCAGAACAGTTTGTAAAGTCTGATGATCAATTATTTCCACACTGTGTTGTACAGTGTTTAATGTATTTCCCTTTTCATTTTATCCAGAGATTTAAGTAAAAGAGCATGAAAAGATAACATTGTATAAAAAAGGAAATGAGAGTTTAGAATAATTAAAGTTGAATTTTTGCAACATCAAGAAGCAGTTTTCTGTAGCAGCTAGCTCTACTTTCATTTCATTGCAAACAATGGAAAAAATTAATAGAATTCCTCCTTAAGTAAAATAATGAATTTCATCCTCTCCCACTATTTTTTCCTCATTTAAGCTATAGTTCTTCATCTATAATGGTCTTCTTTTACCTTTAGTAAAATGAAACAATGAAAGTATTTTTTCTACGAGGTTATCATGGACTGAAGTTTCAACAGATAAATGGAGAGAAATCTATATTTAAATAAGAATATATATATATATATATATATATATATATATATATATATATATATTCTTGTGAAATTTTTTGCCTGTGATTGCATCCTCCTGTGAATTTGAAGGGCGTTGTTAAAACTGGATTTAGTTCTCTTTTGCCCTCTAGCTTAATCAAAAAGAAGTTCTTTGTATTGTGATTTTAAAGATTTATAACTTTAAAAAGTCATATTTTTTACTTTTAAAGGCAAGCAATATTAAGGGTGGCAGATGAATAAATGGGGGCCCTTCCTCAACCTAATAGGAACCCTAAAAATGTTCTCCTTTCTCTCCTTTCCTCTTTACTCAGGCAAGGACCCATGCAACACATTTCAGTAGCATCCTTGTGAACACTCCAGGTTCCCCTCTCTTTCTGTTACACCTATCGGGAAAACCCAGTGGACCCAGTGCCATTTGGGGAACCACATCTAAGGAGAAGATCCCTCTCGAGAAAACAAATACTTAAAAGAAGACGAGTTCCCTTATAAATTCTTGTTCATCAATCTTACCTAGACCCGTGCTACCCTATTTTTTTATTTCTTATCTTTTATCATTTTGATCTCTGATTTTTTTTTCAAATTGTCTTCATTACTTTTCTCTTGCTAATGAAACAAAAATACCTGACCCCCAAAGTTAAAGGGGGAAAGGTTTATTTAGCTTACAGTTTTTAGAGTTTTCAATTCATAATCTACTTGGTCCAAAGCAGGGTGGCTTGGCGGAGGGGCTTTCCACAGAAGAATGGCTCATGGTAGCAAAAGACAACAAATGCAACAATGGAAGAAATGTGAGAGTTTTCCTGTCCCTGCTATGGTGAGCAGGCTACCCACTCCAGGCAAATGTAACACTCAGCCCTTCATCCTAGCCAAAACTATGCCAGACCAATCAGTCGACTGATTTACTACCATACACCCTTAATCCCAGCACCACACACTCTAGATTCAGCCACCTCAGAAAATCCCACCCTATCTAAGACTGCTCGAGGCTTTGGTGGGGACACCTAGACATAAACCATAACAAAACACACATCTACTTTCATGAAATGCACAGCCTCCAACATCTCTTCCCATTCCCAACATTTGGACCACCTCCTACTTCCCAGAGAAAAGGGAAGTCATTGCCTGAGAACTTGTACCTTCCCTCTTCCAAACATTAAAAAGTAAATCTGCTTCACATTTTCTTTCCCTTTTCATATACAGTCAACTGTTACCCCTCCACTAAATCCTCTCAAATGACTTTTAAGTGTATCTGTCTTAACTGTTTAACCACAGACACATAAAAGCTTTCAGAAGCTTCACGGCTCCTCACGTATCTTCTATTACCTTCTCCTAAGAATCAAGCTTCTCAGAAAGACGGATCCTCCTGACCATCTCTATGTTTTGCTCGCCTTTCTGCTCACTTCTTTTCGCACTTGTATCCTGTTCCTCCTCACCCACCGTGCTAGAGCAGTGGATAAGATCAATAGTGGCCGCTGCCCTTTATTCTTCTCTCACCTCTGTCAGCATTCCTGTGGGACTATTGATTATACTGCCACTCCTGCCCCTCCTCCTCTTCCTCCTCCTCCATCTTTTCTTCCTCCTCCTCCTCCTCCTCCTCCTCCTCCTCCTCCTCCTCTTCTTCTTCTTCTTCTTCTTCTTCTTCTTCTTCTTCTTGTTCTTCTTCTTCTTCTTCATCTTCTTCTTCTTCCATGTCTTCCATAATCCAATGCTATTTTTGTAAGTTTCCACCTGCTTCTCTGGACAGTCATTTCCAGGATCATCTTACTTTGCCCATTAATGCTGGAGTTAATTAAAATTCCATTTGAGGTCCCTTCTCTCAATTCTCTAGCCAGGTGATTCCATTATACTCTTAGACTAAAATAACATACAAACAAAGTCATAAACTTATACCTTAATCAAATCCTGGATCCCTTAAATGCAACTTACTGTCTATCTCCACTGTATGCCTCAGAGAAACATCAGTCATATCCAAAACCAAAATCAGAAATCCTGCTCTGAAATCCTCCTCATTTCCAGTAGCACCTGTGTTCTGTTATTCAAACCAAAAGCTCAAAAGTTACCTGGGTACTTTCAGAATCAGCTACTTGCTGTGTAAATCTCCTTGTACCAGTCTTACTGACTTCAGAATTTATACTCAAGATAAATACTTAAGAACGTCATGATTGTTATTGTTTGGGAGAATATTTTTGTAGAGCTACCTTTTCTTTCGAAGGTACTAAAACAAGCGTTATAAACAGGGAAATGATGTAAGTGTAAAATGATCCTCAGAGTCAAGTATCTGAAAAATAAATGTCAGGAAACATTTGGTTTTTTCAGAGGAAAAAAGACGTTAATAGTAGGCACCTTTCTTGTGATCTTCTCAAGGTCAGTCAGAGCCTCAAAATTTGCACAGAATTGAGAAATATATAGATTACAAGCAATATCAAGATTTTTAAAAAGTCTAACGGGTTAATATTTTACTTTCTTAGTCTTAGGTGTTATTATTTTTGATTTTGTGTTATTTCATTTCATTTCATTTCATTTTGTACTGAGGAAGAAACCAGCACTGAGCTACGTCTTTATTCCATTTTTCTTATTTTCATTTTGTGACAGATCTTGCTGATTTGCCTAGACTGGGCTCAAACTTGTGATTCTCCTACCTCAGCTTCCCAAAGTGCTAAGACTAAAGGGATGCACCACCATAATTGCCATATATTTTATATTTGGTGTTATTGTAAAAGAATTTTTAAAGTTTATATTCTGATCTTCCAATCTTATAAACAAGTGTCTTTATATTTTATATCTCAAAAGACCCATAACTAGGGCAATAAAAGTCACCTCTTATACATTTTCAAATACTGCATCATTTTTAGTTTTAAGTTGAAAGTACTGTAGGATTAGAATAAATATTTTCTCCTATTCTTTTTCAATCATTTCTCAGCCTGCACACTACTAAAGAGAAATATATTCTCCTGCAAAGTTTTCTGATAATCAGAAATATACACATCAGGATACTGAATTGTTTGGGGGAAACAAATATTGTATTTTTGCAAATAAATTCTTGCACTCATATTGAAAACACTATATTCATTGACACTTTCCTAAATAATATCCCTCTCTCCTCCAATGTTCAAGGCAGCCTCTGTTGATTAATAATGGTCATAGCTAATTATTAACCTGAACAACAGATGACATCAGAGAAAATTGACATAAATTACCCCAAAATGAACTGTGAATGAATCTGTCCATTTAATGAATCTAATTTGCATGATTCTTTTCCCTTCTGTTCCCTTTATAAATAACCTTTCATTTAAATAATTCCCAACCCAAAAGCCAGAAACATAATTATTCTTGTAGTTACATGGTTTTGATGGCAAAGCCATTTCTTCTGCTGTAACTTGCAAGCTGTTCAAACCATTGATCACTACACCTGGCTATTAGTTTACATAGAATATTGCTCAGGTAGTCAGCTCAGTTATTGGCAACTGTCTCCATTCATAGAAAGAGAATCCTTATGTGGGGCTCATGGGACCCAGAATCATGTTTCTAGGGTGAAGAAATATCCAAGGTAAAAATGTATATTCTCAGTCACCTTAAATGTGTGACAAAGTGTTTCCTTTTTCACGTCACCACAAATCATCCTTGACGCCGTCAGAGACTCAGCGGCAGACACACCACCTTCAGAGGCTTCCACGCTCCAGCAGACTATTTTATTCACAAGTCGGGAGGAACAAATAGGGGCTCCTGCAGTTTTCTGTCTATAGTATTTTCTTGCTGCATCTGAGACCAAATTATGAAGCTGTCACTGATTTGATTGACTGCTACCTGTAGCAGTTCACTCCTAGCTGTTGAAAATTATGCACCCACCCCCACTGTATTAGTTACTTTTTAATCGTTGCCGAGACAAATACCCAACACTCAAAATGAAGGAAGGAAAGGTTTATTTAGCTCACAGTTTGTGGAGATTTCAGTCCATATTCGGCTGGCCCAAGGCTGAGTGGAACAGAGCAGAGAGCATCCAGTTCATGGCGGCGGAACAGCAACAAAATGGCGGCAGAGGTAGCCAACCAACACGGCAGCAGAGCAACAGCAACAGCTAGAGCTCCAGTCTGT
>PVJA010048796.1:0-13995 GCA_004027025.1 Myocastor coypus
TTTTTTTTTTTTTTTTTTTTTTTTTTTTTTTTTTTTTTTTTTTTTTTTTTTAGTTCTTTATAAATTTTAGAGGGAAGACCTTTTTCTGAGTGATTAATAATTAAAAGTTTTTTCCAAGTTTGTGGCTTGCCTACTCATTGTGTTGGTAATTTCATTTGACCTGGACAAATTTCTCAACAAAAGGAGGTCCAAGTTGTTAATACTTTCCAATATTACCCACACAATTTGATTTTTGTTCATGAACTGTTTTCCTACCTATATCTGTTCAAGATTTTCTCCGACTTTCTCTTCTAGGAGATTTAGTGTTTCTGCATTACTATTTACATCTTTAATCCATATTGATTTTATTTTTATTTCTTTTTTTCTTGTTTCAGAACCTTTGTTTGTTTATTCACTCATTTTTATGGCCGGCTCAGCCTGTCCCGAGGGCAGGGCTGGCGCAGCATGTGGTGCCAGGGATTGAACCGCGGTCCCTGAAGCCGCCCAAGCTTTCCCAAGCAGGCGCTTTAGACCACTGAGCCATCCCGCCGGGCCCCACCATATTGATTTTAATTTAGTGCATGGTGATAGACATAGGTCAATTTTTAATTTTTGGCATGTAGAGATCCAGCTTTTCTAGCACTATTAAATAAGTTTGGCACCTTTGGTGAAGATAAGGTGGCTGAGTGTGTTTTTATTTGTTTCTACATATTCTATTCTGGTCCACTGATCTTTAATTCTATTTTTTTACCAAACCATGTTGATTTTATCACAGTAGCTTTGTAGTATAATTTTGTCAAGAATTGTAATGCCTTATGCTTTTTCCTATTGCCCATTATTGACTTTGCTATTCTAGGTCTTTTCTGGTTCCATATAAAATATAGGAATTAAAAAAAAAAGGGGGGGCTGGCAAAATGGCTCAACAGTCTAAACTGGTTGCTTAGGCAACCTTAGTCAAACACAGAGACCATGGTTCAATTCCCAGCACCACATGCTGCACTAGCCCCACCCCCATAGCAGGCTGAACTGGCCACAATATAAAAAATAATAATAAAAATAAAATTTAGGAATGATTTCTCTAGGTCTGTGAGGTTCGTTTGTGATATTTTGATAGGGAAGACATTAAATCTGTATAGCAATTTTGGGAGTATGGCCATCTGCACCATGCTGGCTCTTCCTGTGCAGGAGGAGGGAATATCTTTCCATTTTCTGAATTCCTCTGTGAACTCTTTTTTCAGAGTGCTGTAGTTTTCACTGAGTAGATCTTTTACTTCTTCAGTTAGATTAATTCCTAAGTACTTCATTTTCTGAAGTGCTATTGTAAAAGGAATTGTTTCTCTAATTTCTCTCTCACTGTGTTTGTTAATCTGTGTAGAGGAATGCTATTGACTTTTGGGTAATGAGTTATGTATTAATTCTAGGAGCTTCTTCTTAGAAAATTTTGTGTCTTGCAAGAACAGTACCATGTCATCTGCAATTAATGATAGCTTAACTTCTTTACCTATTCTTATGTTTTATTTCTCTCCCTTGTCTAATGACTCTAGCTAATGTTTCCAGAACTGTATTGAATAGTAGTGATGATAGAGGACATACTTGTCTTGTACCAAATCTGAGAGTAATGACTTTAGTTTTTTTACCGTTTAGAATTATTCTAGCCATTGGATTGGCATAGATGGCTTTTATCAGATCAAGATAGAGGCCACCTATTCCAATTTTCAGTAGGACTTTGATCATGAATGAGTGTTGGACTTTGTCAAAAGCCTTTTCTGTATCAATTCAGATAATCATGAGGTTTCAAATCTGACTCTATTGATATAGTGTATTACATTTATAGATTTGTGTATCTTGAAATATCCTTGCACCCCTGAATTGCATCTTACCTATTCATGGTGTATAACTTTCTTAGTGATGTGCTGTTCTATTTGCCAGTATTTTATTGAGTTTTGCATTTATGTTCATGTAGGAGTTTGGCCTAGAGTTTCCTTTTTTAATTGAATCTTTCTCTGGTTTTTGTATCAATATAATATTTGCCTTCATGCGTAAGTTTGGAAGGATTATTTCCTTTTCAATTTCATTGAAGTGTCTGAAGAATGTTGGAATTATAGCTTCACTAAATTTTTTACAGGATTCAGATTTGAATCCATGAAGACCTGGACTTTTCTTTGTCACCAAGGTTTTTTTTTTTTTTTTTTTTTTTTTATTATTACATTTTGTATCTCATTGGCTGTTATTGAGTTACTGAGAGTCTTTTATCTTCTTAATTCAGTTTTGGTAATTTGTACCTTTCTAGGAATCTGTCCATTTCTTCTGTGTCTTCAAATCTCTTAGAGTAAAGATTCTTAAAGTATCTATTGATGATTTTCTGAATCTCCACTGGTCTGTGGTAAATTCATCTTTCTGATTCCTTATTCCTTGAATTTGAGTTTTTTCTTTCTTCTTTTTGATGTGGTTAGCTAGGGACTTATCAATTTTATTTAATCTTTCAAAGAACCAATGTTTTGATTTGCTAAATCTTCATATTGTTTTCTTCATCTCAGTTGAATTGATTTCTGCTCTAATCTTTATAGTTTCCTCCTGCCTTTTGGCTTTGAGCTCAGTCTGCTTATCTTTTCCAGACAACTAAAGTACAATGTTAGGGTATTTATTTGCTCCTATTCTGTTTTCTTAATGTGTGCGTGCACACCTATAAATTTCCCTCTAAGTTATGTATTCATTGCATCCTATAAATTCCAATATCGGAATTTAAATTTTTATTAAACTGTAGATATTGTTTAATTTCATCTATAATGCATTGATTGCTGAGGAGGGTTTTGTCTAATTTCCATGTATTTATGTGGTTTTTGTGGTTTATTTTTTCATTTATTTTCAGTTTCATTGCACTGTGGTCCGATAATATGCATGGGATGATTTCTGCTTCCTTGAATATACTTAAGCTTCACCTATGGACCAGTATGTAGCTTATTATATATATATATATATATATATATATATATATATATATATATATATATATATAAAGCCCATGTGCAGCTGAAAAAATGTATATTAAGAGGGGTTGAGTGGAATACTCTATATATGTCCACTAAGTCCACTTTTTCCAAATTTTGATTCAGTTGTGCTACTTCTTTGTTAATTTTTTTGTTTGCTTGACCTCTGTTTTTAGGATATGGAGGTGCTAAGGTCTCCGGTTAAGATTGTGGCATTGAATTTTAGATTTCTCATGCCCATTAAGATTTGTCTTATTTAGGTGCTTCCATTTTGGAGGCATACATATTCATGAGTGTTACCTCTTCCTCTTGGCTTTTTCCCCTAACTAATATGCAGTCGCCTTCTTTATTTCATTTGATCAGTTTGAACAGGCTTGCTACGCTTGCCTTTTTCTGAGTTTCTGGGGGATGTAGTATTGTTTACCATTCTTTGACTTTCAGCCTATGAATTTCTTTATAAGTTAAGTGTGTTTCTTATGTGTAGCATATTATTGGATTTTGCTTCATAATCTACTGTGCCAGTCTGGTTTTTGTTTGTTTGTTTGTTTGTTTTTGTTTTTTGTTTGTTTGTTTGTTTTGTTTTTTTCTTTCTCAATAGTGTTTTTATTCTTGAGGAGTAAAATAGTAGAAATTATTTTCTTTATTTAAGAATTTTGTAGACAGAAACTGAAACCTTATAGAATGAGTATCTGATTCTATTTTTTGAAGCATTAAAAGAATGGCATTGTTTAAAACTCAACAGAATATGCTTTGAAGCTGTCCAGTGTGGGTTTTCCTTGTTAAAGAGATTTCTGAAGAGATTTGTGGCTAAGTCTCCTGATGCACACGTGTTCATATGTTCTATTTCTTCATGACTTACTCTTGATAGCTTATTTCTATTAATATGTCCATTCTTCAAGGTTATACAATAAGGTGACATAGAATTATTTAAAACAGTTCCCTATATTTTTAAATTTCTGGATGAATGTTTTCTTTCCAGTGTCTGCAGTACTGGAATCCACCAACTAAAATAAGCCATCATATATTTTTGAAGAATGTGTTCTTTGACTTCTAACCTCTACTCTTCTTTAGAATTACCTTTGCTGCAGCCACAACGTGATCCTTCTTAATGATTCCACACTTACTCTTATAAGCATTTATCCTGGCCGCTTCTGCTAACCGATGAATAAAGAGTAAACAGTTCAAATGAACCAGCACCTCGCCGCCGCGCTTCTCCAGAGGAAGGTGCGGCTTCTGCCACTTGAACAGATGCCAGAGGAAGCCACAAAAAGCTTTGAGCTTTATTTGCTTCTTGTGGGAGACTGTAGCCGACAGCGCCAGGGCCCCGCTCAGCACCCGCCTGCTCAGTGTCCAAGAAGATGCTCGTCGAAGTTCGGGAGCTCAGGGACACCTGGTCAGGAAGGGCGCGCAAGGCCCAAGCAGCTTCTTCAGTCTCACAAACTGCCGCCAGTCTGTTTTTTAATTGGTGAATTGTGTCCACTTACACTGATGATTATAACTGAGATGCAGTGATTTATGCTTCACATGTTATTTGCCTGCTGTTTTTTAAATCTTTTTTCTTCTGAGTGTAAATGTTTTCACTGTTTGGTAGATTCTTTCCATTCCCTTTCATGGATTTCTGATTTTTCTCCCTCTCTAGAATATCTTTTAATAGTCTGTATAGGGTGGGCTTTGCCTTCATGAAATTCTTCAGTTATTTTTTACCATGAAATAATTTTACTTCTCCACCAAAGTTGAAAAAGAGTTTTGCAGGGTATAACAGTCTGGACTGGAATTTCTTTTCATGGAAGAATTGCACTAACCTGCTCCATGCTCTTCTTGACTTCATGGTTTGTGAAGAGAAATCTGCCAAAATTCTGATGCATTTTCTTTTAAGTGTGATCAGTTTCTTTTCTCTAGTGGCTTTTAGTATATTCTTCTGGTGTTAATTTCTGCAACTTTGACTATTATATGTCTTGATATGTTTTTAATTGTGTTGATGTTATTTGGATTTTTATACACTTCAGGTACCTGTATACCAGAATGTTTCACCATATCTGGATAATTTTCTCCTTTTACTTCTGCCCATATTCTTTTTATAACATTTGTATTGACTTCTACTTTTCGACTGATATCTATTATTCTCTTCTTGTTGATGTTTGTAATGTCTTGCACATGTTGATTTTTTTTTTCTTTACCTCATTTGTTTTTAGGCAATCCTTTCTTGCCTTTTCACTAACTGCAGCAATGTCTTCATGATCTCAAACTATATTTAAACGGTCTTTCCAAATTGAGATTGGGATTTTAATTTCCTTTGTATCTCTTTGAGTCTGCTTCGTGTGATCTGTTTCTTTCATATATTGCTTATTGAAGAATTCCCTGATTTTTCTAATCTCCTTTAAATTTTTATCAATGTCTTTTCTAGATGCATTTATTAATTATTTATAATTATCCTTTCTTTTTGTTTGAGCGATTATTTCTGATCTGATTTCCTCTCTACCTTTCTCCAGTTGTTCCTTTACTTCAAACACAATTAATTCAGAGATATCTATTTCTAATTCAGAATTTTTTTTCTGATCTGATTTCCTCTTATCTTTCTTCATTTGTTTCTTTATTTCAGATGCTATTAATTCAGACATTTCACCTGTATGATTCCCATTTTCTTCTAGACTAGTGTCTCCTGTATTTGTTCTGGGTGGCCTGAGAGACTGTTACTGCATCTTGCTCCTTCTTTTTTCATCTTGCATAATTCTGCCCTCTGATTTTTGGTGTAAAGCTTGTATGGAGTTATACCCTTGGCACTTATCAAAAATCTTACCCAAGAAAGATTGTATGGTTAAGGCAGTTATAATTTTGTATTTACAGAACTATAATTAGGATTACTAATAATGAGTAGTGATAATTAGCAGTGGACAAACTTTTGTAACTAATGGGTTTGTCTTTTAGGCACTAAGAGCAAACATGTCTGTGTAGCAAAGTGGATATTAAATTAGGAATTTGCATTTATGTAGTTTCTCTAACTTCTGTCTCATCGCCTCCCCTTGATGTATCTGGTGTCTTGCAACCTTCCAAGTAACAAGTTGGTTTCCTGTTGCCTCCTCTGCAGATCAAAAGAAAAAGAAAGAAGACACTTGTAGATCTATGTCTGATCTGAGTCTGATCTACTGAGTCTGAACTTCACCATATGTGACTGGCTGGGTCTGGCTGCTGTGTTCAGCTTCTTGCTTCTGTAGTTCTCAGCCTGGGGTCTGGCTGGGGAGGGGCTTTGTTTGTGACAAGCAAATGGTCAAACTTTTTAAGTATGAGTACTAAAGCTCTTAATAAAAAATCGGATGACTTTTCTTGTGTTATCATTTCAGTAATTCAAATTTATGTTTATTTCTTGTAATTAAACACTTTGGTTGCTGTTCCATATTTCAAGGCATATTTATGATAGCTCTGGCTGCCCCACTTGCCAAATCATATAAAACATGAAGCTTTCCTTCCAGTGATTTTTTGCCAGAAGTTGTTCTAAAAGTTAATGAGCTTATATTTCTTGAAATGTTAAATTTCTTAAAGCCCCAATTCTGTAAAGATTGCTATTGGTTTTTGCAGTAACCACTTCATAGAACCTATTTTTTGCTTCATATTCCCTTTTTCCAGGACAGCTCTTAATTCTGAGATTAGTAATCCATCTTTTACAGTCATTTTCATGGCTCACACTCCTCATAGTACCCAAAGGCCTGTCTACTATTTCAAACCATTATTCCAAGTGTAAGGATCATTAATGATATTTAAATTGTGAACAAAAGAACTCTACTAAAATAATGTCCGTTGTAGAATAAAATCTGATCATATGAAATATCACCTTGGAAACTAACCAAAAGGCATTAAATCTGGAAGCATTAAGCTAAAAATTATCTTGTTATGAGACAACATCACATTTAAGCTGGCTTACTTTCACAGAATTGAGAACATTGTATTTCTGAGTTCATTGTATTTTTAGTTCAAATTGTTTTAGAAGTATAGATTATCAATACAAAAAGCTCAAGAGCAAACTAAACAAGCAAATATTTTAATAGAAAGTAACTTACAGTCCCCTAAAAAATGATATACACTTAGGGGCTGGGGAGATAGCTCCGAGGCACAAGTGCCTGCTGGGCAAGTGCAAGGTCATGAGTTCGAACCCTGGTCCCACCAAAAAAAAAAAAAAAAAAAAAAAAAAAAAAAAAAAAAAAAAAAAAAAAAAAAAAAAAAAAAAAAAAAAAAAAAAAAAAAAAAAAAAAAAAAAAAAAAAAAAAAAAAAAAAAAAAAAAAAAAAAAAAAAAAAAAAATGTAAAAATGATATACACTCATTACTCCCTACTGAACTTAACTATTTACAATTACAACCAAAAAAAAAAAAAATACAACTGAAGAAAAAATTGTGTGATGAAAATTGGTGAACAAATTAATTATGAACTCCAAGACAATACAAATCACAACCAAAGAATATTCACCCCAATCAACTAGAAGGCAGTCTAGTCTTGGTATTTCCTAGCAACAAAAGCTAACTGAGGAAACATCATCCCTCCTTAGGTCAAATGGGAATTCAGCAGCCAACCGGGGCAAAGAGAATTAGATTCAAAAGCAAGTAAGATACATTTTTCCTTGCAGACACTGGGTTCTGTATTTCTATCAAGAGAGCCAGAAACCGCAGAAACTATCTTCAGTATCCTGCTACAACAACCTAGAGAGATCTTCACGATGAAGACATTCCTCTTGTTCATGTAGGTCATTGTGTCAGTTAGCCTTTGCTGGAATACTTTTCTTGTTTTGTTTTTGTTTTTTTGTTTTTTATTTACTAAGGGCTTTAGTGCACATATACTATTCACAAGCCCCATGTGCCTGAGAATTCCTTCATCCGACTTGAAACACTAGGCTGCTCCTCTTGGATAAAATATTTTGCCTACTCAATCATAAGAATTGGAAACACTAGTAGTTTCAGCTGCACCATATTAATCAAATAAAGCAATAATGTAGAGCCTTAGAACATCATATCCATTGTGGAACTATACCTAAAAAACATAGCATAAGACCTATACATTGAACCCAAGAAGATGCCTTCTTGCAAAAATAAGCTGGAAATAGAACACATAATCTCTAACATAATAAAAATCTGAACAACAGAGGACCATTGCGTCCAATACAGAATGTGCCTTCCTCTGACACTGTCTAATGTCCAATATGCACCAAGACAGAAAAGCAGACCTTCTCTGGGGCCCAAGGTAATAAAAGAGCCTGACCAAGTGTATAATAATTGAAATTATATTCAGCATATTCTCTGATAATAATAAAATCAAATAACAAAGTACAACATAAAGACAAGAAGACTGAATTCACAATGCTTTAAAATTAAATAACACACATTTAAATAATCCAAGTATCAAAGAGAATGACATAAAGTAAATCAAAATAATACATAATGGTAAATTAAATTGAAATACAATGTACCAAAATAAGTAAACACTCTAAAGCAGTACTATTAATGATAATAATATTACAGCAATAAATGAATATAGCAGCCTCCTTTCTTCCTCAGAGAATACGTTTTGAAATACTCAAAATTTGAGCAAGTAATGAATCATATAATTTAAAGCCTCTTTTACTTTATATATAATAACATATTTCTGAATTTTGAGTGTTAATAAAAAGTTAGTAAGAATTTGTTTCCTTCTTCAGAATTGTAAAGATTTGCTCTTACTGTACACAAAGTTTAGTATATTATTTTCTTATAAAATAAGGAATTTCTTTTCAATTACAAAAAGCCATTTATAAATCCTTTCACATATCTAAAATACTAGCATCATTACTCTGACACATTGGGACAATCATTAGGCAAATCAGTAATTTTAATAGAAACACTGCAATATCAGAATGTTAATCTGATAACCAATGACCAGGTTAGTACTATGAGCAACAGGGAAATTCTGGATAGAAGGACAGTCAAGCGACACAGAAATCTGTTCAATTACAAGTGGGGAGATGTAGGACTATATTTTTTTGTTCCTAGTCATGCCTTGAACAAATTATTTTCAGTAATGTAGATATTCAACATGAATTTGATTGAATAAAAGTTTACAATTTTCTCTTCAGAAATTCATTTGCATAAACTGGGTGTGATGGAGCACGCCGGTAATCCCAGTACTTGGGAGGCTGAGGAAGGAGGATCAATGTGAGTTCGAGACCAGCCTGGGCTACAAAAGTGAGCTCAAGGCCACCCTGAACTGCATAGTGAGACCCTGTCTCAAAAAGACAAAAATAAATACAATAAAAAAAAAATTCATTTGCAAAATTCTAAAGCATATAGAATGGATGTATTTTGTCACTTATTATGATTTTAAAAATAAACTATCTTGTGCAGATAATATCTTGTGAAAAACTTGTCATATGAAGTCCTGCTCTAACCATTCTCTTCAGCATTGTAGAAGAAAGATGCATACAGGACACCTACAGGGACCTGGGGAATCCTGCAATATTGCTTTACCTAACCATTGTTGGAGTTCATCTGAGCTGTACTCACTTCTCCTACTGTTTGACGGAGACTTTTTGAGCCCTACTGTGCATTTCCAATACCGTGAGAGCATTGCTCACCTGTATGCCACACCCCTACCATCACTGCTGAGTCAGAGTCCAGGAGAAAATTGGGAGCTTTAAAAGTGTCAAAATAAAAGAGCAAAAGGGAAGCTTAATCCTCCATCCAACCAAGAATAACTCCAGATTACAAATTCCTAGAAGAACTTGAAAATCATACAACTAAAATTTATGAAATGATGGCAATTCCATGAGGCTATAGGAGAAATAATATTGGAAATAGTCTACCATGTTAAAAAAAATGGCAACAAACATGAAAGAATTGCTCAACACATTTAAAGAAGATGCAGATAAAATAGTATAGGGGAATAGGAAAGTATCTTGAAGAAAGCTATGGAATTTCAGGCCCTGAAGATAGCATTGCAGGTAGAGAATTGGAATGGAAAGTTATACTAAAAATAACAACAGGAAATAGGAATGCAATATCTGCAAAATGATGGAAAGAAAAACAATATGACTCAATGAAACAACAGGAATCAACACAAATGATATAAAAAGACTTTTTGCAAAAATAATAGCAGAAAATTTCCCACGCATGGTAAAAGAATCTGACATAGAACTTAGTGACACATATAGTAATCTAGTTAGCTGCAATAAAAATAAACCTATACCCAGATATATAATAATCAAGATCCCATAAATTCAGCAAATGAGCAAAGTATTAAATCCTGTTACGGAACAGAAAGAGATCACCTATAATGGACAACTAATTGGAATGATGGAAGATTTATCAGTGCAGATCATCAAACCAAGAAGTGCTACAAGTATTTCAGGTCCTGAAAGAAAATAGTTTCCAAACCAGATTGATATACCCTTAAAAAGTATCTGTTACATTTAATGGAGATATACAATCCTTCAATAGCAAAGAATAACTGAAAAAATTAATGACCACATAGTACTGTACAAAGAGACAAAAGTGATCAGAACATAAACAGGAACAGAAAGGAACCACCAAACAGAGCAAACCGATAGAAAGAAAAGATAGTGGACCTACAATAGCCAAAGAACAAAATAAAAATAAACCAACACATATCAGTTATAATCGTTAATGTAAATGACCTCAATCACCAAGAAATAGAAGCAGACTGGCAGAGTGAACAAGAAACAAAATCCAACAAAATACTGTATGGACGAAAAAAAAAACATTTAATTCAAAAGAAATTCATAGAATGAAAGTAAAAGGCTGAAGAACAATATTTTATGCAATAGGACCCCAGAAAAAAAGCAAAGGTAGCTATTCTGGTTGCTAACAATGTCACTTCAAATCAATAATTATTAAAAGATATAAGAAGGTTACTACATACTTGTTAGGGAAAAACTACAAGAGGAAGGGATAATAATTATGATATGTATATATATATATATATATATATATATATATATATATATATATATATGCATGCACACACACACACACCAAATGTAGGAGCATCCAACTACATTAGTCAAATTTTATCAGACATGAAAAATTAAATGAGCAATAATGCAATTATAATGGGGAACTTTTAACACACCACTGTCACAAAGAGATAGATCAATGAAGCAAATTAAACAAAGAGATAACAGAACTATATCAAACTTGTGAAAAAATGGACTTAGTAGACCTTTACCAAGTATTTCACCCAAAAAGATCAGAATAAACATTCTTCTCACACATCCTCAAAAATAAACCATATACGAGCACATGGAGAATGCTTAAATAAATGCAAAGGTATCAAAATTATTCCATGCATACTATGTGACCATAGTGAGATGAAACTGTAAATTATTCACTAAATAAAACCCTCCTGAACCAGCAGTGGGTGAGAGATGAAATTAAACAAATATTTAAAGGTATGACTTTTCAGCACTCGGGAGGCTGAGGCAGGAGAATCAGTGCGAGTTCAAGACCACCCTGGGCTACAAAAGTGAGCTCAAGGCCAGCCTGAACTGCATAGTGAGACCCTGTCTCAAAAAGACAAAAAAAATAAATAAATAAAATAAAATAAATAAAGGTATGACTTTTAAACTTTCGTTGAAACAGCATATTTTAAAATGTCTCTTAAAAAGAACAAAAACAAATATTTATATTAAAATGAAAATGCAGGGGCCAAGACAATAAATAGCTCAGTAGAATAAGTGTTTGCCTGGCAAGTGTAAAGAACTACCCTGAACCTGTAGAATGAAATGAAAGCTGTCTTAGAAGAAATTTTATGGTGTCAATCTCTTACATAAGTAAAACAGAACAAGCTCAAATAAATAATCTTTTGCTGTACCTCAAAATTCTAGAAAAAGGGGTTGGGGAGATAGTTCAGTAGAATAAACACTTGCCTGGAAAGCTCAAGGTCCTGACTTCAATGCCCTTTTCTGCCAAAAAAAAAAAAAAAAAAAAAAGACAGACAGACAGAAAGACAGAAAATACATCTAGAAAAAGGTGAGCAAGTAAAATCCAAAGCCCACAGAGAGCAGGAAATTATAAGAACCAAAGCAGAAATATATGCAATAGAGAAAAAGAAAAGAATACAAAGAATAAAAGAATCAAAGTTGTGGAGTTTGAACGAATAAATAAAATTGATAAACCCCTAGCTATCGTTATCATATAAAGGAAAGAAAAACTTCAAATTCATGCATTAAGGAATGGAAAGGGAAATCACTACAGATCTTATACAAGTATAAAAGATCATTAATGCCTATATCCATAAATATTACTCACACAGAATGGAGAACAGAAGAAGTGGACAGATTCCAAGATACATCTCAACTACCAAAGCTAAGTCAAGAAGATATAAAACTCTAGAAAACCCAACAGTAGGCAATGAAATTGAAAATAAAATAAAGAACCTATCAACAAGGACAAGCCAATGTCTGCATGGAATCACAGCTGAATTCTAGAAGAAATTTAGAGAAGGTTTAATGTCAACTCTTCTGAAACTCTTCAATACAATTGAAAAGGAAGAAATTTGCCCAGACTCATTCCTCGAGGAAAGTATTAATCTGCTATCAAAAAATCAGAGAAAGACCCAGCCAAAAAAGAGAACTACCAGTCAATTTTCTAATGAACAGAGATGCAAAAATCCTCAGTAAAATGCTTACAAACAGAATACAAAAAATGATGAAGAAGATTATATATTATGACCAAATAGGACTCATCGCAGGAAGGTAGGGGTGGTTCAATATATGCAAATCCATAAATATAAAATGCCACATCAGCAGAGTCAAAGACAAAAATCACATGATCCTCTCAATAGATGAAGAAAAAGCTTTTGATGATGTCCAATGTTCATTCATGATAAAAAAAACTCTACAGAAAATCAGAATAGATGGTCTTTACCTCATAAAAGCCATCCATGACAAACCAACTGCCAACATGATACTAACTGTACAAAAAATGAAAGCCTTCAATTTAAAAATCAGAATCAAGACAAAAGTAGCTACTGTCTACATTCCTATTCAATAGAATCCTGGAAAGATTGGCCAGAGCAATTAGATGAGAGCGAGGAATGCAAGTAATGGCTGTAAAGGAAGAAATGAAGTTATTATTTGCAAATGACGTGAAACTAAAAGACACCAAGATGCCAAAAACTTCACTAAGAGATTTGTAGTTTTAATAATCATGTCCAATAGCATAGCAAAATAGAGTAATTAAAATAAAAAAGTCAATAGTATTTCTGTACACAATAAATTCATCAAGAGAGAAATTAGAGAAATGACACATCTCATAATGACATATATAAAAAAAAGAAGGACTTGTGAATCAATCACACAAATGAAGTAAAATATTTATGCAGTGAAAATTACAGTACTTTTTAGAAAAGAGATTGAAGAGGGTTTTTTGAAATGGAAAGATATTCTTTGATCATAGACAGGAAAAATCAACATTGCAGAAATGGCCACTCTCTCAAAATTGTTATACAAATTCAATGCAATCCCAGTTAAATACCATTACTATACTTCACAGAGCTAGAAAAGCAATTCCTAAAATTTACTTGGATCCCAAAGAGACCTAGAATATCAAAAAGCAATCTTAGGTAACAAAGGAAAGTCAGGAGGCATCACGACCCCTGACTTGAAACTGTACTACAAAGCTACTGTTATAATTTGCATGGTACTGACAAAATACACCCCAGAGAATCAATAGAATAAATTAAAGATTTGAACACAGCTACAAAAACACTAAGTCACCTTATCTTTTACAAAGGGACCAAATGTGTACACTAGAAAAAAATAGTCTTTTTCATAAATGCTAATAGAAAACCTAGTTTTCAGCCGGGCGTGGTGGCTCACGCCTGTAATCCCAGCACTTGGGAGGCTGAGGCAGGAGGATTGGTGCGAGTTCGAGACCAGCCTGGGCTACAAAAGTGAGCGCAGGACCAGCCTCAACTGCATAGCGAGACCCTGTCTCAAAAAGACAAAAAAAAAAAAAAAAAAAAAAAAAAAAAAAAAAAAAAAAAAAAAAAAA
>PVJA010048797.1:0-14046 GCA_004027025.1 Myocastor coypus
TTAAGTATTGCCTGGTTTCTTCTGTATGTGAAATACAGAGAATAATTAGTTCAAAGAGAAAATAACAGCAGATGACAGGAAAAGGGGAGGAAGACCTTTGGCAGATGGGGAGGGATCCAGAGAAGGAGGGAGAAGAGCAGGGGGAGGAGAAGGAGAAGTAAAGGGACTCAGGTGTGAGCTGTACCTGAGCCAACTTCTCAGGCCAGGTGTCTTCACTATATATCACAAACATGTACTAATAAAAGTTTTAAAATGTTAAATTATATGCATTTTAATTTAATTTAGACACCATAACATCAAGCACATTTATTTATTTATTTACTTCGGGTGCTAAGGACTGAAATCAAGGTCTTGCACTTGCCACACAGGAGCTGCAGAGTAAGCAACATCCCCAGTCCCTTACTTAATTTTATGAGAAAATGGTGTTAAAATTTTAACAAAACCGAATTCAGTTAAATTTATCTTAACAGGAATCTGTAACAACCATCTGTATTCGGTGTGTGAATTACTGAATTTTAACTAACTACATACTGAACATCTATATAAAAACCCTTCCCAGAAATATAGTGAAAAAAGGTCTGATAGATCTACTTGCAAATCTTTACTGCTTATAATAATTACTTTCACATGATATACCAAGAATTTACTATGGGAAATCCCCCCAAGCAAATACTCATGGGTCTGAAATCTCGGGTATTAACACTACTGGGACTTGTGGTCTTTGGTAAGTGACTGTCACGGGGACTCCGATCCCTTTCCAGGATGCATTCTGATCTTGATGGGCTGTTGTTGGATGACTGAACTTTAGGAAACGGAGCCCAGTGGGAAGAACTCATTCAATGGGGGTCCAGCCCCATGGGTTTCTTTCGTCACTAGCTCCTGTGTCCCTTGTTCTCTGGCTGCTGTGAAGCGAGCTGTTTTCCTCTAACATGCACCTTACCATGGTGTGCTGTCTCTCCTTAGGCCAGACACAAAGCCCAGAAAGCACCAGCCAAAAGTCTGCTCCTTTAATTGGCTTTCCTCAGTTGTGGCTTTGGGAACATAATGGAGTTGTGGACTGGCCCCACCACTAGTCCTCAGTCATCTGGTGAAAACCCAGAGATACAAGATAGTCAGAAAAAGCCTAAACATTAGCATTGTCTGGCCTGGTATGAAGTTATCATAGTGGGCATAGAAGTGTGGGCAAGACTGCTCTGGTTCTGAAGTTCACTTACAATGAATTTGAGGCGGACTGTGACCCTGCCAAAAAACTGCAATAGAATGTAATACCAGATGGAGAGAAACCGTAGGTCACTGTCTTACACAAGGCTGGACAGGAGGATCATTCTAAAATTTAACGTAACTACTTCCAAAAAAAGATCCCTGTGTCATTACAGAAATGAAATCCTTTGTAGCCATGGCCAATTTCAGGGAGGAGCACATTGTAAGAGTAAATAAAATGAGCATGTTCCATATTTACTGGTTAGTAACAAATGAAATCAGAGAAATAAGATATATTTATGCAGCGGGACATGGTGATCCATGCCTGCAAACCTAGTATTCAGGAAGCCAAGGCAGGAGAATCACCATCAGCTGGATACCAGCCTGAATTCCATAGTGAAATCTTGTGTCAAAAAAAGAAAACAAGTTCCGTTTGAAGAATAGTGGATACGATAAAAACTAACAACAATGAAAAATGAAAAACAAAAACAAAAACAAAACAAACAAACAAACAAAAACCACTGGCAGAACTGTGTGTTATCTGTAGTCCATCTGATATCAACTACATGGAATCATCTGCTAAAATGTGCGATCAACCTGACATGGTCTTTTTTTTTTTTTTTTTTTTTTTTTTCCGGTTAATGAATGAAATCCCAGGCAGAAAGAAGAAAGGTGACTTTGTGAATGGGATGCTTTCAGCATGCGCTTTCCTTTACCTCGACACTCTTGGCATCAGATGTGCCAGTGGGCCAGCACAACACAGCCGAGAACAGCCGGGAAGAGTTGCTTCCAAGGTGATGTCATTCCTCATTTGTTAGCTGCTGAGTAGAAGCTTTCAGGGGCAATCCACTATGCTGAGAGGGAAGGAAACTGCTAACTTCTTTAAATAGCTGCTAATGTCACATTAAGTTATTTTATCTATTTCAGTTAAGACACTCTAGACAAACCACAATGAACCAGTCAAAATCTCTGACTCATTCTTCTTTGTCCATTATCTTGTCATTATATTTCCATGAATATGCATAACTTCTTCTGTACAGTCCCCTTGTCTTCTGTATTTTTTAAACTTTATTTATTTATTTATTTATTTATTTATTTATTTATTTATTTATTTATTTATTTATTTATGTTATAGCCAGCTCAGCCTGCCCTTGGGGTGGGGCTGGCGCAGCATGTGGTGCCAGGGATTGATCCCAGGTCCATGTGGTTGCCTACGTTTGCCTAAGCACGCGATTTAGACCACTGAGCTACCTCGCTGGCCCGTCTTCTGTGTTCTTGTCCCAAACAGTCACACAGTTTGGCAAGTGATCCCCAATATACTCCTTGCTTCTGCAAGTAATGTGTCTTCACTTTTTTATTTCCTGGTTGTGATAATTGACTTTGCACTCAGGGAGGGTAAACTCAGTTGTGTTTAGTTGCAGAGGACCTACATTTGAAAAAAAAAAAAAAAAAACTTTTACATAAGAATGAATTTGATAATCTCAACACCCTGGATCCTTTATATGTAAGAGCAAGTACCATATTTATGTGAGCATATTAATGTGTGTATTTATTAGCCGGGTGATGATATTACATGAGTCTAGAAGCAAGTGGTTCATGTTAACTACAGTGGTCATGCTTTTATACTTCTTCTTATTTCATGATCCCAGCAGATTTGTAACCCTGGCATACATATAAAAATTCTAAGAGTAAAGGAGGGGTTGAATCACTACCTCAGAATAATGACTATGGCAGGCCTTTGGCATCCTAAAACCTCTCATACGGCCCCCTTCAGACTTCGTACATTATGTCTTTCATCCCGTTAGAGCACAGCTCTCACTTAACTGAATATCAACAACAACTGAATGGGCCATAAATTAAAATTAAACCTAACAGCAGTGACTACTGTAAATTCCTATATATTATTTAATCGCCTTGGCAAAATATTTCTGACCTCAGCTTCCATGAGCTGGGAAATGTGACTCACCTGACCAGTCTCTTCTTTTCAGAACAGCTTTATCACCAGGTTTTAGCCTTCTTTTTAATAGATACAGACCTATTCTTACACAATGTGCTAGGTTTTGATGGTCAATGTTTAATCCTACTGTCCTGAGATATCCAGTTCTTATGACTTCTCGATTCCTCTGTCTTACTTGAATTCTATTGACAAGATTTATAGTGCATAGGCTGGGACTTATTATTGATGAACTGAATTTTGGGAGCAGCAAAGCTTTCAAGAAGCACAAAATTCAACCTTATAATACTCAGGCTGACACAAGTAGGATAGCAGGTGACATCCATTTACAAATCCTATATCTTCAACCTGATGGAAATCTAGCACTTGTGAGGTCTTCTGTCATGATCATTCAAGAATTTCAAATTGTCTTTATCTCCTGAAAGGGTCCAGGACAGGTTTGTATCTCAAGTTAATTAGTAATTAACTTTAGTAATTAACTTTACTGAAGTTAATCTGTGATGTTTCAGGAATTCTTTCATGTCAAGAAGCTGTGTGGGTGGTTATGTGCAGCCTTTGTCTGAAGTTCAGTGTCAACAAAAACCCATGGAATTTGTTTCTGTTCTTCCTGGAAGATGTGTAACAGGTAGCTGTAAACCTGCACTGCAGGCAGAAAGGTGGTAGAGCATTACCTAGATGAGCAATATTATCATCAGCCACTACTATTGGCTCCACTCAACCCTGTTGGCAGAAGAAAAAAGGAAAATGAAAATACAGAAAGGGAAGTCAGGAGCTTTTTTTGGTAGGAAAAGGGATGAAAGCCACATTTACTTGTGTTTTCTGTTTGCAACAAGAAAGACACACTTCCATAGGAAAGGACAAGGTAAAAATTTAAATTTGAGAAATATATCCATGTATTTTCCACCGTCTTCATTTTTGTCATGGAAGCAGTCAGGAAAAGATCACCAATTTGGGGAGAAATACACACTTTGATTTGACAACAAATTACCTAATCAAGGTATGTGGACCAGGAGGAGACAAAGGAGATGAAATAAGATAGTTGTCCAATATTACTGTGTTTTATGATAAAAAGCACTGAGGCAAGGATTATAGCTCAGTGGCACGGTATCTGCCTGGCAAGCTCAAGTCTGTGGTTTTATTATTAGTACTCAAAATAAAATAAGACAAAAAAGAGGAAACATTTTAGGTTGTAAACTCTCCTAAAATTCCATGAGTTGACAGACCCTCTTTGGCTGGGCTGATCTATTGGCTCTGCTGTATGGACACAGGCAGAGCACAATGAATAGGTGGCCTTGAAAAGTGGGTCAGCTGCTCAGTGAGGTTGTTCTACCAGTAGTGGTCAGGGGCCTCCCCAGCGTGAGACAAGCAGATCAGCTTTCACCAAGAGTTGTAAGTCTTCCATGCAGAAATGCTCTCTAAGTCAGACACATATTAAAGGTTATTCTGCAACCTGATAATGATCAGTCTCCTCAAAGAATATGTGCGTGCTTTAGCTGGATAAGAAAGTGCCCAACATAAGTAGATTTGAAGATGAGATTGTTGCTGGTTTGCAGGACCAAATAAAATCTATGCAAATCAGATAACTACAGTGCAGGAAATAACCCCCAACCCTGAATCATGACCAGTAAATGGAGCAGGCAACCTTGCTTCAGACTTTGACAGGTGATGTTGAGATCCAATGTCCCAGGAAGCACCATGGGATGCCAGCTTTCCTGAAGCACCAGTGAAGTATGGCTAGAAATTGAAAAAACATGTGGTGAATCGAGGCAACATACAGACAATGTCTTTGCTTTAGGTCATGGAAAAGACAGAACAAAAATCTACCAAACATTGCTTCTTATTTTACCTCCAGAGCTGAGATATTCCATTTTATCTGAGAATGTATTGTTCCTATTTAACAAGGTAAAATTGAGGAATTTTGCAGAATTCAAATTGCTGCAACCCTAGGAATTGCATTTGGATGGTTATTTTTTTTCCTTAAAAGGCTGGGAAATAGCCCCTCCTCCCTGCAAAAAGGGTCAGGAAGATAAATAAGGGGGAAGGTGGGAGACTTTGGGTTAGTTCAGTGTCCTGTAGTGTTTTAACAAAGTAGGAATTCCTGTGTGCTGCGGTTTGTGTCTAGTTTTCTCCCCAAAGCCTCATGCAGTCATGGGGCAGACTTCTAGTGGTTATTATTAATTCATGATCCAATGTTGGGATTATAGGTGCAAGTGCTGCTGGAACTATGGGTTCTAGTGCTACTCCTAACCTGGGGCAGAGCCAGGGAGAGGCTTGTTCTTTTCCTCTGTTGCTGCTGAAGTTGCCTCTGCTCCTTGCTCTTTTCTGTTTTCCACCACCATGAGCTGCTGCCCTTCCATGTGCCACTCTGCCTTAGAGCTAGCCAAGTATGGACTGAAACCCCCGCTACCTGTGAGCTTAATAAACCTTTTCTTCTTTAAGTATGGCTGTTGGGTATTTTGTCCCAGCAAAGAGAGGAAAGTAACTGAGATACTGTGCTATATGTTTTTGTTTTATTTTTTTAATTGCCAGAAGGGATTATTATGGTCTATATAAGGAACTAGTAGACAAATGTTAGAGTGAAAAACTTTATGGTCATATGTTCATACTGGAAGAATCAGGATTTACCATGAGTTCCTCTAAACTCTTAAATCCTAATTGTTTATATTCTCTCATCAGACTGTTAACATGTGTTCAAGCTAACATATTAGAATGTCAGTTTATTCTGGCAAAGTTGAGAGATGCCTGTGTCTGAGAAATAACATTTTCATTTCACAAACAGATACAAGAGCTTCCAATTTGCTTTTGTTCCCATGTCCCCCAAAGTAACAAAGGAACAATTAAACGAAGTCCTACTTGATAGCTGTTAGTTTGTCCTATATGAGGGCTTTGCCCTTCATGAGGTTTGCATCTCAGCTGAAAAATTAAATCTGAGAAAACACCAGTTTTGAACAGATCAGGTTTCAGTTTTAGTATTCTTCAAGTAAATCTTCACAACTATCACCTCAGTGGGAAACAATTTTTGTTAAATATCTCAGATATTTATTCATCCTTTTTCCTAGAAAGAAACATCGCTGAGTACTTATCTCCCAAAAGTATGCTTGTTATCTTTCTTAAAGTCCTTGAAAAGATAGTCTAAGAAATATTTTATGCAAAATGTGGAAAAAATAAATGAATAAGCCCATGAAGAAATGTTTCCTGTCAGTGTACAGCAGTATTTTAAAACTATACTCACTACTGGCATAACCATTATGGAAAACAGTATGGAGGTTTCTCATAAAATTAAAAATATAACTACTATAGTATTCCTGTTCTGAGTGTATATTGAAAGAAAATTGTATCTGTATTTCAAAGTGACTTCTGCAATTCAAGTTTATTACATCATTATTCTTAAATGCTATGACAGGAAGACAACTGAAATATCCATTCATGAATAAATGGATAAATGCATTGTGTTGTATGTGCCCTGGAATACTGCCCAGCCATAAAAAAGAAGAAAATCCTTGTATTTAAACAATATCCACAATGCAAGAGGATGAGAGGATATCATGCTAAGAAAAAAAAAGAGCCAAATATAGCAGAGAAAATACATTATTTCACCTAAATGTAGGACCTGAAGAGCACAGAGACACAAAAGCAGATACTGGGAGGTAAGAATTGATGGGTAGGACACACACAAAGATGCAGGTCAAAAGATACACGCTTTTAGTTATGAAATGAATAGGTTCTGGTGATCAGTATGGCTGGGGGTACATGTTGCCTCATTGATTACTGCTGCTATAATGAAAGCATTAGACTTTAACTTATAAACAATGTAATTTTATTGATCACAGTTATGGAGATGATATCATCATCACAGGTAAGGCACTAGCAGAGTAAATATTAGGTAAGAGTCCTAGTTTTGTTCCCACACTAGCACTTTGAAAGCTTCTTCCTGATAAGGCATGAGGACAAAAAAGGGCAAAATTTGCCGTTTGGGTCTCCTTCACACAGATGCTAATCCTGCTCCTGAGGGAGATAGCCTCCTGACCTAACCATCTCCCGAGGGCCGCTGCCACTCAGCTCTTGGTATCACATGAGGGAATTAGTCTCAGCATGAGGAGCAATGCAAATATTCAATCACAGCTGCTGTGATAAGTACATTACCCATAATGATCATCAGACAACATAGTCAAACAACAAAACATCACATCACATACCTCAGGCATGTATTTCCAAGGTCCTGTCATTTAGCGTTTCAAAAAATAAAATAAAACATTGGAATAATGTATCTGCTGAGTTAAGCTGGCATTCAAAATTGTTGACTGCAGGGGCTGGGGAGATAGCTCCGAGGCACAAGTGCCTGCTGGGCAAGTGCAAGGTCGTGAGTTCGAACCCTGGTCCCCCGCCCAAAAAAAAATTGTTGACTGCTGTGCCAGTGAGATAGCTCAGTGGATTAAAATACATTCTTAGGCAAGTGCAGGGACCACGGTTTGAACCCTAACACTACATGCCACGCCAGCCTCACCCCCCCAGATTGGCTGAACCGGCCAGAGTCTGGGTGTGGTGGTGCATGCCTGATATTCCAGAACTGGGGAAACTGAAAGCAGGACAGGAAATTAGTACAAAAATGTGAGACAAAACCTTGTGTGTAGGCGCACACCTGTAATCCCAGTTCTGGGAAGGCTGAAGCAGGAGGATCAGTACGAGTCCCAGCTGCATAGTGAAACCCTTTATTAAATACATACAAAAATAAAAAAGTTTAAAGAAAAAGAGAAAAAAATATAACAAAAAAGTACCTCAAAGAGAGTTCTAAGTTTATCTTACAATTATTCCTAACAGCCAACACATATAAATAACCTGAGTAGCCCTCAAAAATGTTTTATTTTTTTATTATTATTTTTTCTTATGCCAGCTCAGCTTGCCCTCAGGGCAAGGCTGGCACAGCATGTGGTGCTGGGGATCTAACTGAGGTCCCTGCAGCCTCCTAAACTTTCCTAAGCAGGCACTTTAGACCACTGAGCCATCCTGCTGGCCCCTCAAAAATGTTTTATATTCAGTGTATAAAAACTACACAGCAATTAGAGAAATACAAATAAGATAGTGGGAAAATGGGAAAAATAGTAGAATCTCCAGAAATGAGATCGTTCATTAACTAATATATATGTGAAAATAGTTCAGCTTCAGTAGTCATCAGAGAAATCTAAATATAGTCTGATAAAATCTTTTAGTAGCTAAGAGACTGACATAAAAATGGTGATAGTACTAAAGCAGGGTTGTTCAGATCCATGAAAATTCATGTAATGATGGTGACTATGATGCTTTGCAGAAACATTTTAGAAAATTATTTGACAATGTAAGGTAAACTCAAAGACACTTAAATATACAAGGCACAAATTCCACTACTACATACATACCAGCAAGAATTTATAGATGTGTTGCCAAAGCATTTTCAAATATTTACATATCAGAATTATTTCTAATATCCCATATACACAATCAAAGTTGCATGACTCAATGAATTGTGTGACATTTGCGTACTAGAAGTTAATGTTAAGAAACTCATCCACCACAACATGAAAAAATATTTTAAAAATGAAAGTCAACACCTGGTGCTTAAAAAAATCACTTTGAAAGCAGTTTCCACTCTGCTACATTTACATAAAGTATAGAAAGTGTACAAGAGATCTCTAATATTGTATGTCAGAATAAGGCTCGTGTTTTAGGAAGCGCCGAGTGGAAACCATGACAACATCTGTATGAGTCAGATGTTTTGGTCCATAGGACTTCATTTCAAAGTGCATTTAAAAAAATCTTTACTGTTCTACTCATTTCTAACTTAGTTAAATGAAATATGGTAGGCAATTATTTAAAAATTGGAGACTCTAAAATTTAGATGAATGACTTAGTGTCCACAGGGCAAATCCTCTGTCACTTTGCTTGCTATTAAAAAGTGAGTTCTGCCGAGCGTGGTGGCGCACGCCTGTAATCCCAGCACTCGGGAGGCTGAGGCAGGAGGATCGGTGCGAGTTCAAGACCAGCCTGGGCTACAAAAGTGAGCTCAAGGCCAGCCTCAACTGCATAGTGAGACCTTGTCTCAAAAAGACAAAAAAAAAAAAAAGTGAGTTCTTATTTCTAGGCCAAAAGCTAAGTGGCAACCAATACACAACTTCTAATGAAAAATAATAAAAATGTAGAATTATGGTAAAGGGGTTAATTCACCAGAAATGATGATAAATGCAAATATATGTACACTAAGTGTTGGTGTACCCAAGTATGAAAACCGAAACCAACTTGACATAAAGAGCAAGTAGTGAACTCTAGCCTAGCCTGTATGACACAGTGAGAGCCTATCTCAAGAAAAAAGAAAGAAAGAAAGAAACTAAAGTCCAGTTTATTTCTGGGTTGTCTATTCTATCCCACCAATCTCTGTATTATATTTATATTTATGTTTATGCCAAAAGTACACTGTTTTGATTATTATAGGTTTTCAATAAATTTTGAAACCGGAAAGTGTAAAAAAAAAAAAAGAGCAATTATACAGGGGGACTTTTATGTCCTACTGTCATGAATAGGTGACCAGGCCAAAGCAACACTGACAAAGAAATGTCAGAGCTAACTCACATCACAGAACTAATGGATTGATCAAATGTCTGTAGGATGTTACACCCAATAATGTTAGAGTACAAGTTTATTCCAGAAGCTCTTGAAGCTTTCTCTAAAACAAATACTTTAGGCCATAAGGAATGTCTTAATAAATACAAAAGAAATGAAATGGTCTCTCACATTCTATCAGATCATAATGGATAGAAGGAGATAACAACAGAGGAAACCACAAAACTTCATAAACACATAGAAATTCAAGAATATATCCTCAAATGACCAATGGATCATAGAAGAAATTAGGGAACAAATTTAAAAATTCCTAGGAACCAACAATACTGGAAATATCATATCTCAGAATCTTGCACACATGAAACTAAATTTATTTTTTTGTTTATTGGTTTGTTTGTTTATGTGAAGAGTCTCACTACACATCTCGGGCCCCTAGTGGTCTGCCTGTTTTCAACTACCCCAGTGCTGAGATTATAGGCATGCACTACCACACCCAGACTGAAATTCAGTTTATAGCTGTGAGTGTGTACATTAGAGAAACAGAATAATCTCAAGGAAATAACGGGCTAATGCATCTTAAGATTATGGACAAATAAGAATAAATGAAACAGATTAATAAAATACAAAAGATTAATGAATCAGTTTGTGCTTTACAAATAAATAAGACTAATACCTTAGACCAACTTATCATAAGAGAGAAGAGTCTGGTGTTATTAGAAATAAAAAAGAAATGTGAAGTTGCAAGAGACACCACTGAAATATGAACAATTTTAAGAAACTATGGTAAAAATTTATATTCCAATATATTGAAGACTCTATAACAAATGAATACATCTCTAGATACATGTAACTTACTCAAGTCAAATGAAGAAGATATAGGCCATGAAAAATTGCAAATAAAAATTATACCCACTAAGAAGAGCCAAGGATGCAATAGATCTATCACTCAATTTTTACCCAAAATTTACATAAAGAAGACCTCAAGTATTCCTCAAAAAATTCCATCCAATATAAAAGGAAGAAATGCTTCCAAAGGATTTACATAAAGTCATAATTATCCTGGTAGAAAAATTGGAAAAAGAGTTAAATAAAAAGAATAACGCTACAATATTCTACTGAACATATATGCAAGAATCCTCCATAATGTACATGCAAATGAAATTCGACAAATCAGTAAGAAGATCATACCTCACAACCACATCAGCTTTATCCCAGGGATACAGGATGATACACCATACATAAGTCAATAAAGGTAATACAGCACATGCATAGAATCAAGGATACGAATCACATAGTCATCTGAATAGATGCAGAAGAGATTATTGGCAAAACCCAACATTGATTTGTGATACTATTTCTAATGAAAATAAGTATAGAGGACTCTTACTCCAAATTGATAAAAGATGTATATGACACACAGCCAGCATCTTACTGAATAAGAAAAGACCAAAAGCATTTTATCTGAAATAGGAAATAAGACAAGGATGTTTGTGCCCACCACTGCTGCTTCATACAGAACTCAAAATTTTAGTCAAGGCAATCAGGCAGGAGAAATAAATGAAAGGGTTATGAATGGGAAAGAAGTTCAGTTATCTTCATTTGCAGATCATATGATCCTGTATATCAAAGACCAAAAATCTTTATCAGAACTCTCCTAGAACTGAGGAACAAATCGAGCAATTTGACAGGATACAAAATTAGTGCACAATCCTGTATACTAACAATGAGTCTACTTTTAAAGAATTGAACACAATAATTCACTTCCTGTTAACTTCAAAATATTAAATATTCATAAATCAATCTAACAGGAAGGTAAAAGGCCTCTATTAGGAAAACTGTAGAACTCTGGAGGAAGGAGTTAAAGAGGACCTTAGAAGCTGGAAAGAATTCAATGCTCTTGAATAAGTAGAATTAATATTAAAATTAGCATACTCCTGAAAACAATGTATAGATTTAATGTAATCCCTCCAAATATACCAACAACAATCTTCACAGAACTAGAGAAATCAATCTTAAAATGTATAGAGAACCAAAAGACGCCTCAAGTCGCCAAAATTATAAGTTTCTTCTCATATATTTCCCCTTACAGGACAGGGGCCCCATTGGTAGAGAAAAATAGGATCAAGGATTCATTAAGCTTAATTAAAAGTTAATGATCTTTTATAATTTCCAATGGTAATTTGGTGCACGGATACAATGACTTTTGAAAACCAGAGAAAAATGATCTCGTGATACATTTGAGGCTGGTATTCATAGTCTGTAGATTGATTTTTTCTCTTAAATGCTGTCTCTGGGTCTTCAATACTATCAATATTGTTGTGCTTATCACCACCCCACTAATGTGTTCAGTACAGATAGAATTACTGCCTCCACTCAGCACCTCACACTCCGGAGTGAGAAAGCACTCCCACTTTAGCACTGGCCATCCTTGTACACTGACTCTGGATAGAACTTGATGGTCTTTGTAGACTTGTGTTACTCATTACTGTGGGCATGAAGGAGATGTAGGTGGGCCTCTGGAAACCTAAACATTATGGGATTTGTGTGAAATGAGCTGAACATGGGGATAGGTGGGTAAGCTCTAGGAACCTCAATTTCCTTTCCTAGTGTACGTGAAGCTGCATCAGTATCAAATTTTAAAAAATCCTATTTTTCAACAGAATCACTTGATCAAAGTCTTTTTTTTCTAAAGTTTAGGGAAGGGTCTACAAGGTGTTCAAGTTCTCACTAATAGATCACACTCATAGTGATCTGCCTGTTTACAGCCTCCCAAGAGCTGGGATTATAGGCATGCATCAGAGCCCTGTCTCAATCACCAATCTCAGAGTACCCAGGGGCGGGCCCAACACAGCAGGCCTGGGGGTGGTACCTCGAGCCCCTGTGCCTATTTGCAGGTGCTTTAATCTACTGAGTTATTTGCCCCCCCCCCTGCTCAAAGTCTTCCTTTCACAGTGTCCCTAAAAAGCTTGACCTATCATATTGAAATACATTAACCACTAAGGCATGGAAGCAGCCTAGGTGCCGAGCAAAATAAAGAAAACATGGTGTGTAAGCCCAGAAACCTGGTGCTCTTGGGGCTGGCAAGATAGCTCAGTGGTCTAAAACACCTGCTTAGGCAAGTTAGGCAACCTCAGGGACCACAGGTGGGTCCCCAGCCCTGCATGCTGTGCCAGCCCCACCCCCGAGGCAGGCCAAGCTGGCTATAACAAGTAAAGTTTAAAATAAATGAAAGAAAACAAGCAAGAAAGAAAAGAAACCCAGTGCTCCCAGATACTGAGGAGAGAAGATGAAAAGGTTGAATTCAGCCTGGGTAACTTAGCAAGACCCTGTATCAAAAATAAAAACAAGAAAAAATTGACGGGACTGTAGGTCAGTGTAAAAGTACTAGGCTCAATCTCCACAAACCCCCAAAGCATGAAATCATGGCACTTGAATGAAAATGGGTAGAACTAGAGAGTTTGTAGAGGTTTCAGTCTAAGACAGGACAACCTGGCATGGGGGTGTGGTAGAAGAAAGTTGCTCATGGTGTGGAGCTCAAGAAGCAGAGAGGGAAGGGCAGAAGCTGGAGGAGATACAGCCTTCCTGGCCACACTCTCAGTGGCCAAAGTCTTTTGATTAGACCCTATATTCTTACAGTGAGTCCCTTTCCGAAACCCTTACCTTTTAGCACATGAGGGGGAAGCAACAAGAAATAAAGCACGACCTTCTCCAGAATGCTGACTTTAATTCTCTTGACACTCCAATTTTTCTTTTGCAAGTGGCAGCAGTTTCCTGCTTGGTTTACTAATTAAAGGCTGTTTCGACTTGAGAAATTTGCTGTTGTTAGTGCCATTAACATATATCGGACCCTTGATACCACTCCTATTACTATGTCATGTTACATAACAAGAAATACTTTGCTGATATAATGAAAGGTACTCATCATGTGACATTAAAAATTAAGATTATTCTGAATTGTCTTGGTGGGTCTAGTGTTCCCGTGCATCAGAAAAGCAAGCCGGAAAACCCCACCGCTGGGAGCTGAGCCTGCGCACCCGCCGCGGCCCATGCTCCAGCACTGAACCCATCAAATAGCCCGTTTGGCAACCGTTCCGGTACACGAGCCTACCAGGACTACTCAATCCCAAAGCTCCACCTCCACCTACAGACCACATCCGCCAGGATTCACAAAAGCTAGCAGCCAGAGCCCCAACACAAGAGTCAGGAAGCTCTGTAGAAGAACCACCTTGGAGTCTCCAGACCAAACGCCCATAGACACAGCATAACATCACCAAAGTGCAGAGGTCGCTTCCATACAAAAT
>PVJA010048798.1:0-14037 GCA_004027025.1 Myocastor coypus
CAGGGTCTTTTGGGGCTGGGGAGATAGCTCCGAGGCACAAGTGCCCGCTGGGCAAGTGCAAGGTCATGAGTTCGAACCCTGGTCCCACCAAAAAAATAAAAAAAAACCACAACAGGGTCTTTTTTGTTTGTTTGTTTATTATTATTATTATTTTTTTTTTAAAACAGGGTCTTGATATGCAATTTGGGTTGGCCTTGAGCTCGCTTTTTGTAGCCCAGGCTGGTCTTGAACTAGAAACCAATCCTCCTGTCTCAGCCTCTCAAGTGCTGAGATGACAGGCATGTGCCACCAGGGCCCAGCTACAATGGTTTACTTTCAATGAAGAAAAACAATGTATTGGGCTGGGAAATAGCAGGGTGACGAGACACTTGTGTGCCATGCATGAGGCTCTGGGTTGGGTTTTTAGTAACGCACACACACACACACACACACACACACACACAAAGGGTAAATAAAAGTTTAAAGAGCAATGTGTTATACAACAGAATAAGGTTTTTGTTATTTACATAATTATGAAAGTTACTTTAACATAGAACTTTTTAAAAATATTGTATGCAGCACTTATCTAAAGAAAGTAGTTATAAACGCCTTAATACCTTTTTCTGTTCTGAGCAGCTGACATTTAGCATTGAGTTCTTCTACTTGTGTAGATAATCTAGTAACATTTTCCTCAAGAGACTGCTTAAGGCTTAAAACTTCTTGATTCTTCTCTTCCAACATTTCTTCTAAGTGGGCGATATCTAGCTTATATTTATCCACTTGATCTGATGCACAACTGCATTAAAACACATTATTTTGGGAAGTACAGCTCTTTAGTTACAGGGAAAACTAATAGCAAAGTGATGAAGATGACATATTCATTCGTGTTGAACAAAATAAGGCACATTTAAGGCCACTTTTCATATTACCTAATTTCTTCAATGTATTCTAAGAGTTTTTCTGTTTCAGACTTTTCATCCATCTTTTCTTTCTCTATTGAAACACTAGAAAAACAATAAAAAAGACTGTGTTAATATGTACTAGTTTACTATATAATCATACATAATGCTTACCAGAAATTACTGTGTCAGGCAGGGTGACTCCACAGAGTTCAAATTCTTGGTCATTCTGCCATCCCACTTCACAGATTATAACTTAAATGCAAATAGGAAACTAAAGATTGGAAAAGCTTCTCAAATGTACTTGGAGAAAAAACAGGTATGACAATGATAACCAGTATCTACAACACCCGACATGTTAAAAACTATTTCATTTTGTAGCTTTCCTGGCTTCCTGGCCCACTGAAACAGCATCTTCTGTGCCACAGCTGAAATGGAATTACATACGTGTTTGCCTCTTCCAAATAGCCTAATTTAAGAAATAAGAGATTTAAACAGATGATTCACAGTAGAGACATATAAGTGGTCAGTAAATATAAACACACTGCACACCCACTTAGCAAGGCCAAAATAAGCTGGCAGCAGCAAATAAGGATACTGAAGTGGAGGAACTGGAGCTATTATATTTTGACAGATGGAGGAGGCAGTAGCCTGGCCCTGAGCTCACTTTGTAGCCTAAGCAGGCCTCAAACTTGCATAAGATTCTCCTGCATCAGCCTCTAGAGTGCTGGGATTATAGGCATGCACCACCCCACCCAGTTAGCTTTTAAGTTTTAAAAATACTACAGGTGCATTATCCTATGAATCAGGATTCTACTATCAGATATTACCTAATGCAAATAAAAACATATATCCATGAAGAAAATACTTAATTCTATGAGTCATTTAAAGAACTGATACTGACTCTTAAGTTATTTCTGCTAATTGAAGAGAAGGGAATTCTCTTAAATATATTGAACCTGACAAGAAAATCCTGCACTGCTAGGCTCCTGGGTCCTATAAAAAAATAGCACTTCATATGACGGAAGCCACCAGAAACAAAAACAATCATTTTTAGGATATGGAATCTCCCCTCGAGGCCTGAGGATTTCTATGGATCTGTAAAACCAAGACTAAGAAATTAAAGATACCCCAGCCTACCATAAGACCGGATAAAACTGAACACAGATCTGTGAACAGGACAGTTTATTCCCCTTCATCAGAGTGGATCCTCTCCAGCTGTTTAAGCTGGAGTCCTTTCCTATATTTTTCTTATTCTCTTTTGTTAAGTCTCTCCTTTGTCTTAATTCTCAAGGAAAGCTTTCTCTTGTAAACTCAGGCTTTAATTTTAATTTCTATTATCACTAGAACAAGGACCCACACTAGCTGGTGACAATACATAACATTAACAGAATGAAAGACAAAAACCATAGGATCATTTCAATAGATACATAAAAGGCACTTGGTAAATTTCAACATTCCTTCATGATAAAAATGAACAAATAAACTACAGTAGTAAGGCACCTCACCTTAATAAAAGCACTAAAAGTTGCAATTAAATAAAAAACACAGAGAACACTTATTACAGCGAAAGACATGGAACCACGAAGCTCCTTCAAAACCCTCCTCCTTGCTGTGAATGCCCAGCATCTCGTCGCTCTCTGAAGCACTACTAGAAATCCTTTTTTGTCTTTAGTGGCACTGTCAGTGCTGCCTCAATGTCCTCCATCAATTTGAATGTACATCCTTTCATGGTCATTTAGACTTTGGATAAATATCAAAAGGTTGGTGGGGCTAGATCCCACGAATAAGGTGAATGAGAACACACTGCAATGTTTCATGAAGCTGCCTTTCCCTCAGCAGCATTGGCCATAACTTGTCACATCTGTAATGATGCAGAAGAGGAGTTCCAGGCTTGCTTCATCTAAAGTGGCAAGAAGCTGGGTATGTTGGCGCTCGCCTGTAATCCCAGCACTTGGGAGGCTGAGGCAGGAGGATTGGTGTGAGTTCGAGACCAGCCAGGGTTACAAAAAAAGTGAGCTCAAGGCCAGCCTGAACTGTATAGTGAGACCCTGTCTCAAAAAAGACAAAAAAGTGGTAAGAAAGGGATGAGTTCTAAGTGGGCGACAGTGTGGGAGGAAACAGTGCCAGTGTGTCTTTTATCCTTATAAACTGTTGGGTGGATAGTCACTGTATTTTTTTTTTTTTTGTTTTTTTTTTTTTGATCATGCTGCATATAATAAGCCAACAAGTAACACTTTCCTGAGTGACGAAAAGCTAAAAGCTTTCTGAGACTTGAAATATGATAAGAATGCACACTTTCACCAATTTTAATTCAATGCAATGGTGCAAATCCTACAAAAGGCAATACAATTAGGCAATAGAAAAATAAAGGGTTTTAGCCGGGCGTGGTGCTGCACACCTGTAATCCTAGCACTCAGGAGGCTGAGGCAGGAGGATTGGTGCGAGTTTGAGACCAGCCTGGGCTACAAAAGTGAGCTCAAGGCCAGCCTCAACTGCATAGCGAGACCCTGTCTCAAAAAGACAAAAAAAGCCGGGCGTGGTGGCGCACGCCTGTAATCCCAGCACTCGGGAGGCTGAGGCAGGAGGATCAGTGCGAGTTCGAGACCAGCCTGGGCTACAAAAGTGAGCTCAAGGCCAGCCTCAACTGCGTATCAAGACCCTGTCTCAAAAAGCCAAAAAAAAAAAAAAAAAGAAAATAAAGGGCTTTAAACCATTTCAAAACAGGAATCAAACTGTCAATGTCTGTACATGACATAAGCTTATACATAGAAAATTATAAAAATTTCAAGAAACTACTAAAATTAATGAACTTAGCAAAAATACAGGGTAGCAAATCAACATATAATAAGCACTGCTATATTTCTACACTGAACAATATGAAAGAGAAATCAAGAAAACAATTTTGTAGTAGCTATAGAATAAAAACTTAGGGATAAATTTATTGAAAGAGATGAAATATCTCTAAAGTAAAAAATAATAAAATACTGATGAACAGGACCCAACAATGGAAAAGGTGTCTTGTATTTGTCGATTAGAAAAATACTGCCAGAGGGGACTGGGGAGATAGCTCCGAGGCACAAGTGCCTGCTGGGCAAGTGCAAGGTCGTGAGTTCGAACCCTGGTCCCACAAAAAAAAAAAAAAAAAAAAAAAAAAAAAAAAAAAAAAAAAAAAGAAAAATACTGCCAGCCGGGCGTGGTGGCTCATGCCTGTAATCCCAGCACTCGGGAGGCTGAGGCAGGAGGATCAGTGCGAGTTCGAGACCAGCCTGGGCTATAAAAGTGAGCTCAAGGTTAGCCTGAACTGCATAGCGAGACCCTGTCTCAAAAAGACAAAAAAAAAAAAAAGAAAAATACTGCCAATGCCTTATTCTCCAAATTAGACAAAATAACCCTAAAATTTGTATGGAACAATAAAAATTTCTAGTGAAAGCAATCTTGAACAGAAGTGCCAAAACAGAAAGCACACTAATCAATTCATTTATTTATTCATACACTTATTTATTTACGGTGTGGGGGGGTATACTCAGGATCCAACTCAGGACTTTGCACTTGCTGGGAAGGCTTTTATATCACTGAGCTAGGAGCTGGGGAAACAGCTCAGTAGAATAAGCACTTGCCTGGCAAGGGCAAGGACCTGAGTTCAATCCCAGACTTCACAAAAAATAAATAAAGTTTGTTACCAAAATACCACAGAAAGAAAAGAAAGAAATAAAAAGTCAAACATATCATTGAGCTATCTCCCTGGTCCCTATACCAATTCACTTTGAAGTATACTACAAAGCTGTATTACTCAAAAAGGCATAAACACAGACAAAACCAAGAGCCTAGAAGTAAACCAATGCATCTATAGACAACTGATTTGTGACACAAAGTTTTAAGAACAAGCACTGTAGAAATAACAGCTATGCCAATAAATAGTGCTGCAAAACTGGGTGTTTATACATAAAAGAATGAAAATATTTCTCTATATTTTTAGTAGCTCTAAGAGTTGAATGTAAAACCAGACACAATATTGTAAAAAAAATTATATATATAATATTATGGCTGGGCCCCGCGGGATGGCTCAGTGGTCTAAAGCACCTACTTGGGAAAGCTTGGGCGGCTTCAGGGACCGCGGTTCGACCCCCGGCACCACATGCTGCGCCAGCCCTGCCCTCAGGGCAGGCTGAGCCCGCCATAAAAATAAATAAGTAAACAAAAAAAGGTTCTGAAGCCGGGCGTGGTGGTGCACGCCTGTAATCCCAGCACTCGGGAGGCTGAGGCAGGAGGACTGGTGTGAGTTCGAGACCAGCCTGGGCTACAAAAGTGAGCTCAATGCCAGCCTGAACTGCATAGTGAGACCCTGTCTCAAAAAGAAAAAAAAAAAAAAAGGTTCTGAAACAAGAAAAAAAAAAATAAAATAAAAATTCTTTAAAAAAAAAATATTATGGCTAGCTCAGCCTGCCTTGGGGGTGGTGCTAGCGCAGCATGTGGTGCTGGGAATTGAACCGCAGTCCCTGAGGTTGCCTAAGCTTGCCTAAGCAGGTGCTTTAGACTGCTGAAACATCTCGCTGACCCAAGAAGATATATATATATATATATATATATATATATGTATGTATTTTTTTTTTTTTTTTTGGCTTTTTGAGACAGGGTCTCACTGTGCAGTTCAGGCTGGCTTTGAGCTCACTTTTGTAGCCCAGGCTGGTCTCGAACTCGCAGCAATTCTCCTGCCTCAGCCTCCCAAGTGCTGGGATTACAGGCGTGAGCCACCACGCCCGGCCCAAGAAGATATATTAGTATAAGAAAAAAATAGGGAAAATACTTTGGCATACTAGAACAGGAAAGACTTTTTAGAAGTACTCTAAAAGTATGCTAAAGCACAAGAAGTAGAAACAAACATAGGTTAATAGGTTTATGTCAGGCTACAAAAGTTCTACACAGCAAAGGTGAAAAAACAGCCTACAGAAAAGGAGAAAACGTGTGTACTATACATGTGAGAGGTATTTTTTTCTTTTTTAGTGAAATGGAACTGGAGACTAGACCCAGAGCTATGCTACCATGAGCTGTATTGACAAACCCTTTTATTTTTTTACTTACAAACAGGGTTATTAAACAGAGGTTATTAGAATTCCAATAGGTAAAAGTTGTACCTGTTCATTACTTTTCTATATACTCTGTATACTTAATGGAGTATTGTTCCCATGGAAGTGAAGTCATTTAAAATATTTAACAGTGTGCTATTAAAAAGTAGCTTTCACATATGTGCTAAGAAAATAGAGTGCTCCTGTTTCTTTTTTTTTTTTGCAGGACCAGAGTTCAAACTCATGACCTTGTGCTTGCCAGGCAGGCACTGTGCCACAAAGCTATCTCCCCGGCCCCCTAGAGTGCTCCTATTTCTATAAAACTGATCAGATGAATAAATACTACCAAGAAGAAAAAAATTGGTATACGTATGTGACATAACCCTACAATGGAATGAAATCCTGTCATTTGCAATATGGATAAAAATAGAGATCATAGTGGGCCAGCCAGATAGCTCAGCAGACTCAAGAGCCTGCTTAGGCAGACTCAGTGTCTAGGGCTCGATCCCTGGTGTGCTGTGCCAGCCCCTCCCCAGGAACACGCTGAGATGGGGACTGAGACTGGGCATGGTGGCATGTGCCTGTAACCCCAGTACATGGGAGGCTGAAAACAGGAGGATCGCTATGAGTCTGATCTGTGTAGTGCTACCTGTACTAAATACAATAAAAAACAAAAAAACAAGAAAAAGTAGAGATTATGTTTAATGAAGTAAGCCAGGTACAGACACAGAAATAGTACGTGATCTTACTGATATTTGAGTTAAAATAATTAATTTCATAAAGAGAGAGCACAGGATGGTGGTTACCACAGGTTAGAAAGTGTGGAGGTGAGATGGATGGACAAACGTGGGCCAATCGGTACTGCTATGATTAGACAGGAATAAGAAGTTCTGTCGTACTACTGTGCAACAGGTGACCACAGGTAACAGTCATGTACTGCATTACTTAAAATGTCAGAAGGATTCTAAAGGTTTTCTTCATCAAGCATTGATAAATGTTTGAAGAGGTGTGTACGCTTAGCCTGACTGAAACACGATTTGGTGTACACATGTACTAAAACACCCCACAGCAGTTTACTGATGTGGATGCATTTTGCTTTTAAGCAGCAGATAAACGAAGAAAAAAAATTTGTCACAGCTAATTTCTCTTGCCTTTTGGTCACTTACAGTTTCCCCTCAAGCTCCGCTATCTTCCCCTGAGATTCCTGGAAATTCCTCTGAGTGGCCTGCAGCTTCACCTCCATGCTTTCTTGCTTGGCCATCATGCTCTACGGGAGACGGCCTGTTTTAGTATGTGAGACGCTGCTTAGATCCCCAGATCCAAGCATACTCCCCCAGAGCTGTACTCACCCTCATTTTTGTTTCTCTTTTGTTTCTAAGCTTCATTAATTCCAGGCTTAGAATCCTCATGTTCTTGTGGTTACCATCTTCAGAAAACTGATACCAACAAACACATACAAAATTCAAAAAGCTTTTTTTGCTAAGCCACATGTAAAATTACTTAAATACTGATTGACTGCCTCCCATGTGACTATTAGTGCTTCAAGTGCGCTCTGGCAGCGCAAACAGCCTTTGCTGAGCACAATCCCTAATCGGGTACTGCTACTGCTTCTGTCCTTTCTCCTTAACGTGACCTTCTGGTTTATTTCTTTTTCTTTTTTATTTTTATTTTATTATTTTATTTTATTTTAATCTTTTTTTTAAAAATTTAATTTAATTTTATTTTATTTTTCTTGTTTCAGAACCTTTGTCTGTTTGTTCACTCATTTTTATGGCCGGCTCAGCCCATCCCGAGGGCAGGGCTGGCGCAGCATGTGGTGCCGGGGATCGAACTGCAGTCCCTAAAAGCTGCCCAAGCCTTCCCAAGCAGGTGCTCTAGACCACTGAGCCATCCCGCCGGGCCCCCTTTATTTTTATCTTTTTGAGACAGGGTCTTGCTATGCAGTTGAGGCTGGTCCTGAGCTCACTTTTGTAGCCCAGGCTGGTCTCGAACTCGTACCCATCCTCCTGCCTCAGCCTCCTGAGTGCTGGGATTACAGGCGTGAGCCACCACGCCTGACTCTTTTTCTTTTTTAAAAATTTTATTTTTTAATTTTTATTTTATTTTCTTGTTTCAGAACTTTTGTTTGTTTATTTATTTATTTTTATGGCTGGCTCAGCCTGTCCTGAGTGCAGGGCTGGCACAGCATGTGGTCCCGGGGATTGAACTGGGGTCCCTGCAGTTGCCTAAGCTATCCTAAGCAGGTGCTTTAGACCACTGAGCCATCCTGCTGGGGCCCCCTTCTGGTTTATTTCTGAAATAGCTGGGTGGTTACTTGCCTTTATATTCTACAAAGTCCATTACAATGAGCCTGTCTAAAGAGGCCTTTTTAAATGTATTTGGTAGGTAACAGAATTATTCTTAAATGCCCAGAAAGTCTGAAATGTGTGGACTACACTCTACCTCCAGCCCACTAAAAGAACTTCCCTGGGTGAGACTCAGAGGTATACTCTTCTCGACCTGTTTGATTCAGATGTATTTTTACTCTTTTTAGAGGCAACTTTTTTTTTTTTTTTTTTTTTGGTGGGACCAGGGTTCGAACTCACGACCTTGCACTTTCCCAGCAGGCACTTGTGCCTGCGAACTATCTCCCCAGCCCCTCGAGGCAACTTATAAAACTGGAAGGTGGGTCATATCCTTCCTGTACTTCTATACAAACACAAGAGGACCATGTTAAGCTCTTAAAGATCTATTAGTATCTATATTGATAAGTGCTATTTACTGAACAAAGTTACTCCAATGTAGAGTTACTACGCTCTGCTTCATTCCCATAAGTACTCGAGGTGAAAGCCAGATGTGAGGTTCCTGATGTTATGTTACTATGTATTTTTTTTTTTTTTTTTTTTTTTTTTTTTTTTTTTTTTTTTTTTTTTTTTTTTTTTTTTTTTTTTTTTTTTTTTTTTTTTTTTTTTGTGGGACCAGGGTTCGAACTCACAACCTTGCACTTGCCCAGCAGGCACTTGTGCCTCGGAGCTATCTCCCCAGCCCCAATTACTATGTATTTTAATGATCTTTAAAGTGATTTTTTTTTTAGAAAAAATTTATTTATTTATTTTTTCTTGCTTCAGAACCTTTGTTTGTTTATTTACTGATTTTTATGGCCGGCTCAGCCTGTCCTGAGGGCAGGGCTGGCCCAGCATGTGGTGCCGGGATCAAACCACGGTCCCTGCAGCCACCTAAGCTTTCCTAAGCAGGTGCTTTAGACCACTGAGCCATCCTGCTAGGCCCCTAAAATGATTTTTATTTTATTTTTTTATTTTTATTTTTTTTTTGTCTTTTTGAGGCAGGGTCTCACTATGCAGTTCAGGCTGGCCTTGGGCTCACTTTTGTAGCCCAGGCTGGTCTCGAACTCGCATCGATCCTCCTGCCTCAGCCTCCCGAGTGCTGGGATTACAGGCATGCGCCACCACGCCCGGCTCCTAAAATGATTTTTAAAATATAAATTCTATGATTTTTATTGGTGATTATATTTAATTATTTATTTTTAAAATTTAATTTAAATTAAATTTTGAATCGTGAGCGAATGTCAGATACTAAGACAGGAAGTACCTTGCTTATTTCTAACCTCTTTCGTGCCACACACCCTAATAAAAATATGATAATTCCTATTTGAAGCAGATTAGTACTTACAGTACTTTTTTTTTTTGTTTGAGACAGGGTCTCGCTGTACAGTTGAGGCTAGCCTTGAGCTCAGTTTTGTAGCCCAGGCTGGTCTCCAACTCTCACAGATCCTCCTGCCTTAGCCTCCTGAGTGCTGGGATTACAGGCGTGCGCCACCACGCCCGGCTCTTACAGTACTTTTTTTTTTTTGGCAGAACTGGGGATCAAACTCAGGACCTTGCACTTGTCATGCAGGCACTTGTGCCCCTCAGCTAGCTTCCCAGGCTCCTTTATTTTTATTTATTTATTTATTTATTTATTTATTTATTCTTTTTTGAGACAGGATCTTGTTATGTAGTTCAGGCTGGCCTTGAGCTCACTTTTGTACCCCGGGCTGGTCTCGAACTCCCACAGATCCTCCTGCCTCAGCCTCCCAAGTGCTGGGATTACAGGCGTGCGTCACCACGCATGTCCCAGGCCCCTTTAAAGTACTTTTATTAAAGAAAAACAGCTAAGGTAGAACCAATACTATACAAACAACTGCAAGGAGAGGAAAAAAACCATTGTCTCTACTCAGTTTGAAGTGCTATCATGAGGTTCGGATACCTTAGATTTTAGCAGTTCATTAGTCTTGCTTAATTCCATAAGCTGTTTTTCCAGTGAAGCATTGCTTGCAGTGAGGGAAGTTTTCTCCCTGACTGCAGCATTTAACTTTGCCTCCATCTTCTCCAACTCCAACTCCATACTCTGGATTCGCTTGTCCTGGACACCTCGTTCCTGCACGAGGACACGAATCTGCAAGACATTCACGGTCCACCGATACAGCGTGAATGCAGGCAGATGCCGCTGGCAACCAGCGCGCGCACACGTCTTCTAGCAAAACCACACTGTTTTGATGTTATCCTTGCAGACATTCAACACGCAGAAAGTGTTTGCTCTGAGTAATTGTAAATATTAGGTCTTATTAGGCCTAACTATATAACTTAATAACTGGATATACAGATTTTTTATCTATCAGTTTTTCATGAAATGGGTTACAGCTATCTATTTATTTGGTACTGAGAATCAAATTCAGGCCGTTGCATTTGTGCCACTGAGCTATATTCCCGGTTACTTTTAATTTGACCTTGGCATGCAAACAATCTCGACTTTACCAGCATACCACATTGATAAGAGCCCAAATAGGCTCTAAACTGAGAGAGCCCAGACAAAGAACTACTCTTCCATAGGCATAAGGATGGAAGGCATATTTATTTCTCTGTAGGAGTACTCAAACTACAATGCAATTTTGGTTTTTCAACTCTACATAATTCCCTTTCCCATATACAGCACTTTCATTCTCTTTTTTTTTTTAAAGAATTTTTTATTTTATTTATTATTTTTATTCTTGTTTCAGAATCTTTGTTTATTCACTCATTTTTATGGCGGCTCAGCCCGCCCCGAGGGCAGGGCTGGCGCAGCATGTGGTGCCAGGGATCGAACCATGCTCCCTAAAGCCACCCAAGCTTCCCCAAGCAGGGGCTTTAGACCACTGAGCCATCCCACCGGGCCCAAGCACTTTCATTTTCATTAAGCAGAAAATGTCACTTACCTCTTTTTCTAATCTTTTCAAATCTTTATCATTTTTCTGAGATTCCTTCTGTTTAAATTAGAGAGAAAATATAAACATATTTGAGTGCCAAATATATAACAGTTAAGTTTGTAAAGGTATTAGAAAAAACTAAAGTGTTCCAAAGACTTAAACTTTGATTTTAAACATTGCACTGAGTCTATGAAATATTACATAGATCAATTAGCTGGTAAATGAAGAAAAAAATTTTATTTCAGAAAGGGTCTCCCTATGTAGTGCAGGTTGCCCTTGAACTTGCTTATGTGGCCTACCTAGCCTGGCCTTGAACTTGGAGCAATCTTCTTGTCTTAGATACCTGAGTGCTAGAATTATAGGCATGCACCACCATGCCCAGCAGGAAAAGTTTTTTTTTAGGAAGCAGCTATGGAATTTATGACATCAAGCTTGCTAGGTGCTGTGTTGCTGAGCCTTGTCTCTATAGTTTTGTTTTTTTTTTTTTTTTGTACCAGGGATTTAGCTTGGGACCTTGCACTTGCCAGGCAGGAATTTATGCCACTGAGCTATCTCCAAAGCTCCAGGGAAAGGTGTTGTTTTTTTAAAATAAATTTTCTCTAGATCTAATTTATTTATTTATTTAGTCTTTAAATTTTTTTTTTTTTATTTTTATATGTTTTTCTTGTTTCAGAACTTTTGTTTATTTATTTTTATGGCCGGCTCAGCCTGCCCTGAGGGCAGGGCTGGCACAGCATGTGGTGCTGGGGATCAAACCCATGGTCCCTGAGGCCGCCTGCAGGCACTTTAGACCACTGAGCCATCCTGCCAGTACTATTTAGTCTTTCTGAGACAGGGTCTCGCTATGCAGTTCAGGGTGGCCTTGGGCTCACTTTTGTAGCCCAGGCTGGTCTCGAACTCACACGGATCCTTCTGCCTCAGCTTCCCAAATGCTGGGATTACAGGCGTGCACCACCACACCTGGCAGGAAAGGTTCTTAAAACTTGAAAATATTTCAGTTTTCAAGCCAATAATTGATAACTTACCCTAAAATCCCAGTGAAAAGAACAGGCAGAAGTTTACGATTAAAGCTACTACTACTTCCTTTCTAATGTTAAACAGCAACACATTCTGAATGTTTAATTCTGCCCTCTCCAAAAGCATGCTTTATGTTTTAATTTTTTTTTTTTTTTCATTTGTGTATCTGTACTGAGTCTCACTATGCAAATCAGACTTGTGGTGATCCTCTAGTTTTTAGCCTTCCCAGGGATTACAGGCATGCACCACCATGCCAGACTCTGTTGCTGGCTCAGTCCACTTGGGGCCAGGATTGGTGTGGCACAGGCTTGCCAAAGCAGGTGCCTGTTCTGCTGAGCTATCTCACTGGCCCATCCAAAAGTGTGTTTTAGGGAAATAAACTTAAGTTTCAATATCCAAAGAGAAAAATATGTAGTTCCAAGGAAATCAGAAAAAAGCTGAAAAAGTACAGATTTTGATTCTAATTTTCTTACTGCCTTCATTCTAAATTAGATGTAATTTTCACACTATCTTTTTACATTTAACAGCTTTTCTAACAGACAAAAATGGCTAGAAACAGAGTATCTATCTTTACCATTTAAGTAGGGGAGAAAATGCATAAACATCCTGAATGAAATTTATTTTATATGTTTTCTAAGTTCAGGGGAAGAAATACTGATATTATGCTTATTAATATTGATGACATTTTCTATCAGGGAAAGTATATTATTTGGGGCTATATCATATTTGTATGTAACTGAGTTTACTGTGAGAGTTTATGAATTCTATAATTAACCCAAAATTCCGGATTGTTTGTCCAGGAAATTAAAAGTAAGTCATTTATATCCATTTTTTTCCTTTTTTTTCTTTTTAAATTATCGCCAGCAGGCCGGGTGTGGTGGCTCACGCCTGTAATCCCAGCACTTGGGAGGCTGAGGCAGGAGGATTGGTGCGAGTTCGAGACCAGCCTGGGCTACAAAAGTGAGCGCAGGACCAGCCTGAACTGCATAGCGAGACCCTGTCTCAAAAAGACAAAAAAAAAAAAAAAAAAATATCGCCGGCTCAGTCTGCCCTGGGGGTGGGGCTGGCACAGCATGTGGTGCTGGGGATTGAACCACAGTCCCTGCGGTTGCCTATGGTTGCCTAAGCAGGCACTTTAGACCGCTGAACCATCTCACTGGCCCTATATCCATTTCTTTTTTTTTTTTTGTCTTTTTGAGACACGGTATCGCTATGCAGTTCAGACTGGCCTTGAGCTCACTTTTTTAGCCCAGGTTGGTCTCGAACTCGCATCAATCCTCCTGCCTCAGCCTCCCGAGTGCTGGGATTACAGGCGTGCGCCACCCCGCCTGGCTCTATATCCATTTCTAAAACTGCCTATAATCTGTCTTGTCTAATAGTAATTCAACACCATCCATGGAATTTTCTTTCTTCTTTTTTCCCCTCTAAGTATGTGTTAAGATACAGAATCTTGTTATACAGCTTGGACTCATAGTGATGCTCCTGTTTCAGCCTCCCCAGTGCTGGGATTATAGGCATGTGCCATCATGCCTGGTCTCAGTGGCTTGGTAGGCCCAGAGTAGGGCGGGTATGCCATGTGGTACCACCGATCGAATCTGGGTTCTTGTGCTTGCCAGGCAGGTGCTTAGACTGCTGAGCTATCTCTGTGGCTCTAGTCATGGAATGTCTTTTTCTTTTAATATTATGGCTGGCTCAGCATGACCTGGGGTTGGGGCTGGCATAGCATGTGGTGCTGGGGATTGAACCATGGTCCCTGCAGTTGGCTAAGCTGGCCTAAGCAGGTGCTTTAGACCACTGAGCCATCTTGCCAGCTAGCTAGCTAGCTTTCTTTCTTTCTTTCTTTCTTTCTTTCTTT
>PVJA010048799.1:0-13920 GCA_004027025.1 Myocastor coypus
TTAAGGTGTCTTTTGTGTTTTATGAAAAACCAAGACATTTTTTTCTTCTTTTTTATGTATTTAGTACAGGGTCTATAGTTCTCACTACACAGATCAAATTTGTAGTGATTTTCCTATTTTCAGCCTAACAAACCCCGCAATTACAGGTGTGTGCTAATATGCTCAGTCTTAATCACCATTCCAGAGCGCCCCAGGGCTGGCACAGCATGCCGGTGGGTGACCGAACTCCAGGCTCTGAGTCTACCTAAGCAGCCACTTCAGTCTGCTGAGCTATCTGGTCAACCTTGTTGTTTTTCAAAATGTTGAAAGAAACATGCTTAATTTTAGTTTTTAAAACTTCTGGCTTTAATTCTGCACATTCAATCCTGTAGGAGTACAATAAATTTATTCTAGGAAGCATCAAGTACTGAGTTAGGTTCCCAGTAGAAAAAGGAAAGAAAGAAAGAAAGAAAGAAAGAAAGAAAGAAAGAAATTTTTATACAATGGAATACTAATCATCCATAAAGAATGAGAAGTTGGAAGACTTTATATATAAATGGATGTATATTGAACATATACTCATTAGTGAAATAAACCAGACCTATATGTGTAAATATCATATAGTCTCCCTAATATAAGAACTTTAAAGAAGAAAACAAGAACTTAAGGGCATAACACAGTTTCAAATTCTGCTAAATTATTCATTTTCAGAGCTTCAGCTATGAGAACACCAATGAACTCATATAAGACATATTCTTGGTGTATGATCACAGACACAGGTGCAGGTTTCCAATGCACATATTTTTTTATAATTATAGTTATGAAATCCATTATTCTTCATAAATATCTGTCTGTCAAGTGTTTGCATTTGTCCAAGTGAATATTTCATCTATGTTTTATTTGAATTGTTAATCTCAGTTTTATATAACAGTGCATCTTAATTATTGAAAAATATGAAGTTCTTTTAACTATTAAAGAATAACTATGAAGAAGTATTTCAGAAGAGCTGCTGTTAATTAAGGTCAAAAGTCCATTAATGAACATTCAGAAAAGCAAGAGATGGGTCAGTGGTCTAAAGCACCTGCTCAGGCAAGCCTAGGCAACTGCAGTGCTTAGACCTCAGGCACCACATGCTGCGCCAGCCACACCCCCAGGGCAGGCTGAGTTGGCCATAATAATAAAAAGAAAAACCAATCCGGCTATTTTAATATTCATGATCAATAACAAATGGCATAGTTTATAAATTCCTCATTCAGTTACAGAATCATGCTAAATAAGCTAATTTTGACAAATACTGCTCAGTTAATGAACCAGCTTTTACGCAGATATGGCCTTCAGCCATGCAAATTTTCTTTTCTCACTTTCTATTAAGAAGCAAATAATGATTAGGAAAATATTACATTTTGTATGATTAAAATAAATGGGAAGACAATGTTAAATTGTATCTGATTATACGGCAATTAAAACAGTAGTACTTTGCCTCTAATTCCAAATGTGTTTTTCACATGCATAAACTCTAAAGCAAAGTATGTGAAACTTCTGTACTAAAGAAAATTCAATCTAAATAATGAAGGCTCACTAACTTTTAAATTTTAATTGGGTTATAAAAATAATCATCCTACTCTATAAAAGCTGTTATCCCTATTACAAGCATACATTAATATCCCATACATGGTTAATTATGTCCACTTTGCTTTAGTAGTATAATTTTGAAAATGAAACACAAATTGAGAAACGTGCATTAGGTATAGGAGATTACACAGTTTGCATTTTCTATTTTATTTAATCACCAACAACATGCATCTATAAAATTTATTTGCTTCATATTGCTAATAAATGTCATAAATAATTCTTCTCTAACTGCTGGACCAAGATGTTCACTTACAGTACTAAATTAAGAAATGCCCTAAAATGTTACATCTAAAACATTATGATGCTAAAACAAGTGAAGAGGGCAATGATTCTAAGTGTTTCACATTTAATTATATAGCTACACAGAAAGCTTCTGAATCCTGTTTCTGGTGATTTGAGCTTATTTCCTACCCAGGAGTTTCACTATTTACCACTTAATAATGCTATAAAATTATAATGTCCACAAAAGTATGCATGTGACAGCCTGTGGTACAGGCAGTAAACCTCTGCAAATCACCATATTCAGAGTGTTGTTGCGGGCGTTCCTTTTTTCCTCCCAGCAAGAGTAGGGAATAAAAATGCTCTGAGCCCTATTTAGCATCTTCATTCACATTTTCTACCTTCTGCTGTTGTCTTTATTGTGCCAGTGGGCAATTGTACTTCAATTTCCTATCATCCTCCTCCCAAATGTGGAGCCCCTGTTCTATCTGGGCTCTACATGCCTTAGTTACTAAAAGCAGAATGTACTGTGTTGATGCTCCTTGATGACTGTGAATACAGGGCTATGGCAACACCAAATGAAGCATTGGTAAGTATTCCAAATAGATTTTATCACATGCGCTATGATTCACTGACTTTCTCTAGTTTTTCTGTTTTCAGTTTCATACATTTCTGCTTTGGTGTTTATTCTCTTAATCACTTTGAGTTTATTATATTTCTTTTTTTTCTGTTTATTGAGATGGAAAATCATATTATTAATATGAAATCTTTCTTCTTCTTTCTTCTCCTTCTCCTTCTCCTTCTCCTTCTCCTTCTCCTTCTCCTTCTCCTTCTTCTTCTTTTTGTATTTTAGGGAAGGGTTTACAGGGAATTCTGGGTCTCACAATTAGATCCGACTCATAGTGATCCTCCTGTTTACAGCCTCCCAAGAGCTGGGATTACAGGCGTGTGCCACCACACTCAGTCGCAATTGCCAACTCAGCATGCCCTGGGGTCGCTGCTGGCACTGCAGTCTTGGGGATCGGACCCCAGCACCTATGCCTGCTTGCAGGAGCTTTAATCAACTGAGCTATTTGACCAACCCTTTTCTTCTTTTCTAAGGCGAGCATTTAATGATACAAGTTTTCCTCCCAAGAATTCAGGTGGTTTCCATATATTTTGTTGAATTTTCATTTATCTTTAACACATTTCCATTTTTCTATACATTTTCAATTTGACTGTAGATTATTTTAAAACATATTACTAGTCTCAAAATATTCAGATATTTTGCTCATGTTTTTTCTGCTATTGATTTCTACCTTCATTTTAGTATGCACAGAAAATATAAACTTCCTATTTTCAATTATTTTGAATTGTTGAGGTTTGTTTTGTGATTTAGGATATGGGGTTACTATGGGATAATAAGACTGTCTAAAGTTCTGGTCTGTTGCTGCCTCATTCGAAGAATTCAATAAGATAATTGATGAGCTTAGAGGTGTGAAGTTCATTTAAAGGAGAATAAATGAAGAAAAAGTGAAATGCAAAAGAGGGTAAGAGATGTGCCCCACTCTCAGAACAGGCCACTACAAGGAGAGCTGAAGTCACCGTGAAGTCACTGACTGTGTCTTCCATATTTCTTCCTGACTTCAGAGCCGGCTGTGATTTGATAGCTCCCCACATCCAGCCTCCTTGCTCTGCCCTATTCTTTTACCTTTGTCTCTTAATAGTCCATGCTTGCTTGCAACTTGGCCATTTTGCTGTTAGGGGTAGTGAGCATAAATGGCAGTGAAATTCTGTTATTTGATTATGTGGCTCGATTTTCTTCTCAATTTTCAATTTTCTGCCCAATCACTGTATCACCCACTAAGAAAAATAAGGCCTCCAATTATCAGTGCCTAAGGTGGTACCTATTGTGTGCAATCTTTCTATTTGTCTTCAGGGCTCTATGTGTATTTGCTTAATAAATTTCAAGACATATTATAAGCACTCTTGCAGTGGTGGCATACAGATCCTGACTTATATCTTTCCACCATGCCAGTCAATTTTTCTGGTCACTAATTGTGCTTTTAAGTCCCCAAATTTCCATGTGTTTTCTTGTCATATTAACTATGTTTTAATATTCTTATTTTGCTCACATAATATTCCTCTGATCTCATTATTTGTCTATATTTCATCATTTGTTCTTCTTAGTATTATTGGCCACACTGAGAAAGTTATTTAATTATTTTTCAAATGACACTTATTTTTTCCACTAGTGCTGATGGGACCTGTAGCTATGGAAATACAGTTCCATACTGTTTTCCTCTTCTTTATTTATTTCTACTTTGAGGCAAGGCCTCAGTATGTCGCAGTGGTGCAGGCTGAACTTCAATGCATAATTCTTTCATCTCAGCATCCTGGGTAGCACAGGTTACAAACTGGTGCCTCAGCATCCAGAGAGATCATTAACTTGATGATTGGTTTCTAGAGATTAATGTATTTCCTCTCACTGAAGTATACTTCCCTCTTCATTATGTTTTTTTTTTTTTTTTTTTTTTTTTTTTTTTTTTTTTTTTTTTTTTTTTTTTTTTTTTTTTTTTTTTTTTTTTTTTTTTTTTTTTTTTTTTTTTTCTTGTCTCAAGCTTTACATATTTAGGGGAAAACCTACCTCTTCTGTTAGAAATTGAATACCTTCATCTGTGAAAACATCTTTACAATAAGCTTACAAGAGGGACTCCCACTTTTCAGATCTTGTCTTGAATGTTTCATGCTGACCTCATCAGTCTGTTGTAATCTAGTGTATGTAAATATTTTTAACTATTTCCTATGCTTGCCTTTCAGACCTTTCGATGTGACCTTACATTTCATCCCTTTGTTTGCAGTATCTTCTGAAATCCATATCCCATCTGCCAATGCTTAGACAAAGAATTGAATTCTTGCTTCTCCAATGCTTCATGGAACTGCAGACATTCGACTTGCGCTATCTAATCTGTCCTCAATCTTTTCATTGGTCTACAGGATTTGAGACACAAACTACTTTCTTTAATAACCCAGGGGCAATGCCAGAATACTGCATAAAGGTGCTTGTTTCTTCTTCAATTTTTCAAAGATGATATAAGAGCTGGAAGCATTCTTGATTGTGCGGCGTTACTACCTAGGGGAATGGAAAATGTGAACCAAGTATAGAACTTTGCCATTACCCCAAGGCAGTTTTTCCTGGCTGTGTATTAGCCTGGATGTCATATCTTAGAGATTTAATTAAAGTATGGCAAAGATCAAATGTTCATTAAATTCACATGCATTTCACTACAAAAATGAGGAGCTATCAACTTTTGATAGTAAAATGATCGTGAAAAAAATCATAGGAAAATTCATCATATAATAAAGAAATGTAAATCAATGATGCTTAATAGATCTAAGGTTTCTGCAAGACCTTTCAGAATATTGACCTAGTGATGAATTTGAGGAATGAAAATAGTTATTTCATTTTGAATGTGTAAATGTGATAAATAGTTATATACTTCTATTTAAGGAGATTTCTTGCTTTCCATTGTAAGCTAAATTGTGTTAGCTAAGAAATATTGACTTATTTATGTAAATCCATGATTGCATTCTACTTTAAATTATCAGATTCTGACACTGGCACAGGAAAATATGACTTCACCTCCTGTCTCTTAAAAAGATGTCATTTATCAATGAAAAAGATACGTTTCTGCAGTCTATCTGCTTTTACAAAGGGAAGGTTGTGAAAATACTCAAGATTCATATTATAGTTAAGTATATAATGCTATACAAATTCAAATATGTGAAAATCTATACATTGATTCATATTCTAGAAAAATTTTATGGTTTTGTCACTAATAATTGTTTTATTTATTTCATTTTAGGTGTCTTAGTCACCATTTCATTCCAAACTCTCCAACCAGCCACTTCATATTCCTCTAATATGTTAAAATTCATACTTATCATATAAATGTTGTCTTTCTAATAGCAATTTCTCAACCCTCATGTCTTGCTCCAGTGCTAACGTGTATATGGCACATCCTGGACAGAGCTGCCATCCTAACTCCCTGGTTCACTGTGTAGAGGCTTCCTTTGTCTGTCTTACTGGGTAAAGAGCAAAGTTCATTTATCTCTCTTTCCTTAATTGTACGTTCTCAGTTGTTTTTATTTATTTATTTTTTAATGGCCAGCTCAGCTTGCCCTGGGGTTGGGGCTGGAGCAGTAAGTGGTGCCAGGTATGGAACCATAGTCCCTGCAGTTGCCTAAGTTTTGCCAAGCGGGTGCTTAGACCACTGAACCATCTTGCCAACCCTCTCAGTTAAGATTCATATACTCTCTAGTAATTATTGAGTATGTCTCAAAGACACATTTGTTGATAACCTAAAAATTTTAGTGTAATCATTTTACTCTCACAGTTGACCTTTAGATTGGCTCAACAGAAAGTCATACTTTTGAAATAAGAAAGGTATTTAAAACAGTGAAGGATTGGGGCCAGAAAGATAGCTCTGTGGGCTAAGGGCCTGCTTAGGTAACAACTGGACTGGTGTTTGAGCCTGGACACTACGTGTCATGCCACTCCTGGCCATGGCTGGGAGGATAAAAACAGGAGGATCGCTTTGAGTCTGGGCTGCATGATGAGACTGTGTACTAAATACATAGAAAGAAAGAAAGAAAGAAAGAAAGAAAGAAAGAAAGAAAGGAAGGAAGAAAGAAACTGCATGTCCCTACTTTGCTTATTTTAGATGCATTTCAAATAGGAACAAAATACTATGTTTATGTTTTCATATTACCTCAGATTAAGATATTAAGATTGGAGAGAGAGTAGAAGTGACAGATCAGCTGAGGAAGTTATTGCTGTTGTTCACAGGAGAGATTCCAGCTCCTAAGTTAAAGATAATGTTGGTAACAGTTGTGTCAATTAGGGCTAGTGATATAGCTTTATAGGACACAGCCTGCCTAACAAGTGTGAATTCTGAATCCAAAAACAACAACAGCAAAAAGCCCAGGAGTGCCATTTAAAATTAACACATCGACTTTACACTTGCTAAAACAAAGGAATTAGGAAATAAATTATTCTCTTCCTAGCGACAATTATAGCAATTGCAAGCATGAGAATGTCCATTGCCCTAGTTTGGGGCTTAATGAGTTGGACTAATGCATTTGTATTCAAGTGAAACGAACTATAGAGAAATTTCTTGAAATTTCGTTCCAATAAATGTGCACTGTCATTGAATGTAATTTCCAGAAATTTCAAAGCATCAAAAAATTCTTTATGAGCCAGGCATGGTGGCGCACGCCTGTACTCCCAGCACCCGGGAGGCTGAGGCAAGAGGATCGGTGCGAGTTCGAGACTAGCCTGGGCTGCAAAAGTGAGCTCAAGGCCAGCCTGAACTGCATAGTGAGACCCTATCTCCAAGAGACAAAAAAAAAAATCTTTATGAATACTGAAGACTCCTTAGGGCAGGATTATCCAATTAGCTATTGTACAGTGCAGAAAAACCAAAATAAAATTTTTATATGAGTTTGAAAGTTAAAAATTTAATTTCTATGTCAAGGTGTAAATTGAACTTACTCTCATCATTTTAATATGCAAATACATGATAGAATTCACATCCACTCATAAAATAGCTAAGAAAATTAAAGACCTCTTTCAAGAGTACTTAGCACCTATTGTTATCCTAATGAACATTGTTCACATTACTATATTCCTATCTTCATAGGATCATCATTAAAATATAAGACACATTTTCATAATGGGCAAAACGTCTATGAAACACATTCTAGTATGTTTTTATGTCATTACTAATTCTTTGATGTCATTCCATATAAATATGTAATCAGGGACTGGGGGGATAACTCAGGGGCAGAAGTGCCGGCCTGGCAATAACAAAGTCCCGAGTTCAATCCCTGGTACCACAAAAAATAAAAAATAAAATAAAATAATAATAATAATAATAGTAATAATAATAATAAATATGTAATCAGTAATCATGTGTGCTTATGAGCTAACTACAGAATCAAAATCTCATGGAATTCTAAGTTGTGATATTTTATATAACCTATAAAGATATTTCATGTGTTATACAGCAGATAAGCTATTACAGATATATACAATTGACATGTGTAGGTCTATTTTAATTTTATTTCAGTTAGCCTCCTTTCTTAAACAGAAAAATACTCTCTCATAACATGCAAACATATCTTTATTTACAAATATTAAGAGAAATGCAATGAAAATATCATCATCACGGGTGAGCAATAATACTCTGGATGTTATAATTTTTTGAAAGCTGTGTTGACCTTTCCAAACCTCTGGAGTTTCATTTACTGTAATGAATGCCAGTTTCCTAAGTGATATCCCTGTGACCTAAAAGAGTTTGCACAACTTTGAAAAGTGCTTTTGAATCCCTGTGGTATAGTTTGTGCTGCGGGAAAATATGGTTCATTATCTCACAAAAATGCATTAAAGATGAAGTAGCAGTGACATTTTTGGTTAATTTAAATTGGATGTCTCAAAAGGAATATGTTTCCAAAAATAAGTGAACTTCATTTGTATAAAATAATACACCTTTTTTACTTAATTTTCTAAGAAAATATCCATCTATAAATCAATTTTAGGGCTACTCTTAAGATATAAATGAGCATTAAACGGAAGAGGCTATCTCAAGGCTAATTTCCTTAGTGCACTCAAGAGGAATGGTTTTCATCTTCTCTTATTGCTCTCTTTGGACATTTTCAGATTCTGCAAAGTGATGTTTTGGAGTTTTCAAGCCTCAGCGGCAATTGGAATATATTATATTTTAGCTCAGAGAATTTGTATCTGTGCAAATTTCTAGTTACCATATGTACACAGGTTTTTGAAGTTTTCTTTCTATATATTCTTATAAAAATTTATTAGTATCTATTTGCACTATATAATGAATAAATTTACCATGTAGAATGAGCGGATATATAGATCTCATTTTGAACTTTTTTTGCTTTATTGAGGTCCCCAACCTATCTCCACAAAGTCTGTAATCAGTGCTTCCATGTAAAATAAAATTTTAGATTTTTCTGAATAGAAGATTACAGAAAAATAATGGGATATGTAGAACAGTATACAGAACATATTCCGGCGCTATAGCACACAATTCATCCCATTTTTCTCACATGTCTTCCATAGGACGACAAGACTTGGTTTAAAAGGATAATGCAGTGCCTCCTCTATTGTCTTTGTCAGTTTAAAAACAAAGCACTTTTTTCTCACACCTATTCTGAGACGATAGGTGCTATTTCGGAGCTTTGTTCCCATTTGAAGCTAAAACTTCACAAATGAGATCAGAATAATCAAGAACTTCAGATAATGTTTAGCACATCTCTGTAAAAGACGTCAAGAGGAATGGAGTAAACTCATGCTAAGATTTTCATGAGATCTGAAAGGGACAGCAGGGAAAAGCTCTTCAGTTCATTGAAGTTTCATATTTTTTTTTTTCATCTTGTGCATTCACCTGGTGATATTGATTGTAAGATCAGTCTCATTACCACTTATTTCTTTTGCAGTAATGTCAAAGTGCAAGCATGGATTCAAAAGAAAAGAGCTGTTTTCCAAACTTTCATTTGTGCACGATAACATTAAAGTGCTAATTTTAATTTTAAAGGTCTTCATGTTTTTTTTTTTTTTGTCTTTTTGAGACAGGGTCTCACTATGCAGTTCAGGCTGGACTTGATCTCACTTGTGTAGGCCAGGCTGGTCTTGAACTTGCACTATTCCTCCTGCCTCAGCCTCCCAAGTGCTGGGATTACAGGTGTGCGCCACCACACCCGTGTTAATTTCAAAGGACTTGAATGGCCTCTAAAATTCAGATTTTTTAAAAACTAATTTTAGAGTTGGGCCAGACTGGGTCAGCAGACTAAAGAGCCTGCTTAAGCAGAGTGCAGCAGCAGGGGTTTGAACCCAGGGTGCACTAACATGGTGATTAATACTGGGAGTCATATTGCACATCTGTAATCTCAGTGCTTTAGAGGCTGAAAACAGGAGGACCATTATGAGTCAGGTCTATGTAGTGAGATCCTATAGACCCTGTATCCCCTGCACCAAATTCAATAAAAATAAATAAATAAACAAATAAAAATTAATTTCAATGTTTATTTGTAATTTTTTAAAATACAAAGTCTCACAAGCTATAAATTCTTAGCACTTTTAGAAAAAAATTTCATCAAGAAAGATAATGAAGGCCGGGCGTGGTGGCTCACGTCTGTAATCCCAGCACTCGGGAGGCTGAGGCAGGAGTATCGGTGCGAGTTTGAGACCAGCCTGGGCTACAAAAGTGAGCTCAGGACCAGCCTCAACTGCATAGCGAGACCCTGTCTCAAAAGGACAAAAAAAAAAAAAAAAAAAGAAAGATAATGAAATATACAATATCAAAAATTCAGTTAGAATACTGATAATATAAATACCATTCACCACATGTTTCCAGTAACTCCTCTCACAAATATAAAATAAGAAAATGAAAATACAGATTGAGACATTGAAAAAATTGCTATTTGACTGTATGAATGTCAGCATAACAAAATCATTAATAAAAGATAAATAGTAACATAGTTTATGCAATGTTTTTAGATCTCTCAATTAATTTTGCTTTTGTACTTGTTTGCAATACATGAATAAGATAATTACTTTTTGCTTACTAACATTCAAATGAATATTTATTTTAGCAACAAAGTTTATACTTTTAGATCTTTAATTCTGATAAAAATCCTATAATTACTAAATTATTTTTTATTTGGAGCTTAATAAGTTCAAAATGCTTATAAAAATATTCGTCAAATATAAAAAAGAAGTTTATAAATTAGTATTGCTAATTTCCAAAAAACTTGCAGATACTATGTTCAAAAGGAACATCTTCCTTAACACTCTGTAAAATTAGTATTTACTATGCATTTGTGAGGATAATGAACACAAATGTTTATTACTTCTTTGAAATACTATTAAAAGACCTATAAAAATATTCCACTTATTTATTTATTTATTTGGTACAACATTTCACCATGCAGCTTGGACTTTTAGAGATCCTCTTGTCTCGGACTCCCTATCTCATCTCTAGGATTATAGGCATATGCCCTCACGCCTGGTAACAGTGGTGGGCACAGTGTGCCTAGGATTCCAGGGCCAGCAAAGCAGGTGGTACGCCAGCGAGAGATCCCAGGTTGTCGCATCTTCCAGACAGGTATTTAGGCCACTGAACCCTCTCTCCAGCCCAAAAAGACTTTTTGAATGAGTGCAACATATGTTATTTCAGATAAAAATAATGTGGTATTTGTTACATGTGGATTTACGAAGAGATTTCAGAACACATGATAATTTGGGATTAGAAGTTATAAGAGTGTTAGTTAATGTGCCATGTCTTTCATTTTAATGAAATATAGGTGTGTCACAACACCAATAGAACATTTCAAAAATTATGTAAATAGATTAACAAAAGATGGTAAATTATTCTTCAACATATTAGGTAGCTTAGACAATTCTATGTGTAAACTTCCCACAAGAGCACACTATAGGAGCTTCTAAATTAGCAACAAAAGAAGGACAGAAAAAAAAAGGACAGAAAAGGCACACAATTTACAGCTCTACTTCGTATGGGTCACTTTTTATTCTTTCGCTACACATAAAACGCACTTGTTTTAGTTAATGTTGGTGTTGCTGAGACGACATAGTGGATGTCCAAAGTTGGAGGAGGAGATGTTGGCTTTCAGTCCCCAGTGAGCGGGCTCCAGGGCAGGGCAGCGCCATAGAGGAGCAGTGCAGAGAAGAAACAGCAGGCCAGAAGGAGCACAGCAGCGAGCAAGGACAGCAACAGGAACATGCGCAGAAGCAGCAGAGCGGCTACAGGCCTGCTCCCCCACCTTGGCCCTTTCAAGCTGCTGACCTGAGTGAACACTTTCATCCTAGCATTGCGTCCTTAATCCCTGCGGAACACATCATGGATCCAACCACCCTTGGAAAGCCCTACCTGTGCCCATAGGAGACTTTGATGAAACATCTGGCTATAAGTGCTGCACCCCCAAAGACTCATGCACCTCCTTTTATTTAAAAGGCACTTAGTCCATCTCTAAGAGTTGCCGAAGTATCTTAGCAAGCTTCACATTGCTGAAAATTCCAAATCTAAAGACTCTGAGATTTACTACAGTAACCTTAGCTATGAACTCCTACGCAAACAAAAGTGAAACATCTGTAACACACAGTGAGGCAAGACAAACATGACCATTTCAAACGTTACAAACAAGGGCATAGAAAGGAATGGGCATAAAGCAAGTCCGCCCTCCAATGGGTCAAACGTTAAGGCTGGTGTATCCACACCCAGAATCTGGAGCAATCTGGGAGAGACATGAACCCCAAAGGGTCGCGTGAATTTTCCCCTCAGTGGCACCTCACTATGGCGTCATTCTACCTGGGTAGAACTCTAATCTAGAGGCATCTTTAAATTAATTATGAATCCCACATATTAAATTTGTATCTGCCAGCGTTTACAAGATGAAGTGATTTAATGCACGATATACAAATTTTTAAGAATTTACAAGACTGCCTTACAACTGCTGCCCTTCAGAGAAAGGCACGGATGAGGGCAAGTGGAAATGTATCTGATAATAACTCTCTGCGCGTTGGCTTACTGGTATTGTGCATCTGTATGCTTGAGTGTCGCTTCCCCTGACTTCCTTAAATTAACTATTGTGTTAGTACTATGTAATTAGGGGTTTGTTTTGTATGCTTGGCTTGAGATGCAGAATTACACTCAGGATTGAGTACTTATATTAGTCAGGCATTCGTATGGAATTAAAACCCGACAACAGGGAAATATAGAATGTTTCTGGCTTTGTACACACTGCGTTCACACCGGTGAAATGGTTCTGCTCCATTTGCAAGCAAGGCCTCTGGGTCAGTGGCTCACAGTCCCTTTAAACTGTCTCTCACACAGAAAGACACACCTGATTTCATGTCCAACACACTGGGTAGAAAGAGATTCATCTATATATGAGGAAATGATGACAAGATCCTAGCTGATTATATTGAGTTCTTCTTCAATTTTTGTATTATACTAGGGGAGAAAAATAGACACAGAGAAAAATATTATATCAAGAAAAGGGCAGAAATTAGATTGATGTAAATGCAGCCCAGAAAATGCTAGTAATCAGTAGCTATCAGAAGCCGTACAAGGGAAGAAAGGGGTGTTTTCCTATACGTGACAGGGAGTGAGAGGTCTGACCACACTGGCAGGCATTCTCAGTCCCCTAGTGTCTCTCCATAGATGGTATTTATAAAGCCTGATATTAATGCTTTTGATCAAAGAGTGACTTAAATCCAGATAAAAATCTGCGTCTTGCAGTTTTCCAGCTAGCAGGTAAGCATTGCTTTGTTTTAGTGGGTACTTTATGCTATTATTGGAACATGTCGGTAAATAAGTCATTTGCCATTAGGCTTTCCACTTGCTCTCAGCATATGGAACTTGTTTTCTGCAACATTGTTTTTCAATTATGTATTAGTTAATGATGGTTAATTTTGGCCCATTGCTTCCATTTCAATCTGCTTTGCCAATCATTCTGTGTCATTTATTCACAAATATGTTCCCAATGGAGTACACCTGTATCGGTCAGGGTTTTACTAGAGGAACAGAATAGATATAATATAAGGAATGGATATTAACACCAAATGTACAATCTATAAGAAATTGTAAGATTGGCTTACAATAGCCACAGAGTCAGATGAGGAAGCGCGCACAGGGCGTCTGCACACTCCGGACTGAAGGATTCAATCCCGAGGCTTGGACTCACTGCAGCACTCCGTGTAAGACTCCGTAATGGAGGACTGAAGTTTGTGTAGTTGGAGGCTGAAGAGTCTGCGGCGGAAGGCGAGAGGTCTAAGCTGGAGGCCGAAGAGTCTGCACTGCAAACCAGAGGATGAAGTCCAGTCTGAATGCGAAGACCGAAGCTTCTCTGACGAAGTGAAGTGTTGACTCCTCCTTCAGCCCTTTAAAAAGTCTTTTTGTGCTCAGTCATTCTGACGTGGATTCATTGCGCCCTAGGGTGGAACCAATCATACCCCAGGACGGGCCCTTGATCCCGTTCTAGGGAGAAATCCAATCATATCCTAGGCAG
>PVJA010048800.1:0-14038 GCA_004027025.1 Myocastor coypus
ATCCTCCTGCCTCAGCCTCCCGAGTGCTGGGATTACAGGCGTGAGCCACCACGCCCGGCTCTCCAATGCTTTTTGAGACAAGGTCTTTTTGTACACAGTGTCAGTTCAAAGCTGGCCTTTAAGTTCCTGTGGAACTGGGGCTGGCCTCAAACCTGCAGTGACTCTCTTGCCTCAGCCTCCCAAATGCAGGGATTATAGGCATGTACCACCACACAGGGCCTGAATTTCTTTTTTTCTTTTTGAGACAGGGTCTCACTATGCAGTTCAGGCTGACCTTAAGCTCAGTTTTGTAGCCCAGGCTGGGCTCGAACTCACACCGATCCTCCTGCCTCAGCCTCCCAAGTGCTGAGATTACAGGCGTGCACTACCGCACCCTGCTTTAGGGCCTGAACTTCTTATGTGCAGAACATTTTTTCCCACTGTAATCTTAGGGGGATTCCCCAAAACAGATAAAAGCAGAGCTTCCCTGACTAAAGGGAAGACTGAAGAGCCCCAGCTCAACTTCTTCCTTATCCTCCTCACCCCCAGTCAGACCCTGATTCCCAGAAAGAATCTAGGGGCTGGAGTAAAGTTAGCTTTGAAAAGCCCTGTGGTGTTCCCAGCCTCCTGAGCTGGCTCCTCCCCTATCAGCACCCTCACTATACCAGATCCCTGTGCCTGAGACTTTCTCTCCATCTTCCACTGTCTTTTTTTTTTCTTTTTTCTTTTTTTCCATCTTTTTTTTTAAATTTAATATTTTTATTGTTTAAATTTAACAATGTCCACTGAGTCTTTGATCTCACTTTCTCCCCAAACCTGCAGGCCCTTCACCATCCCTCAGGTGCTGAGAACCAAAGTGCCCGGAGAAGGGCAGGAAGAGGAGGAGGCTGAAGAGGAGGAGGAGGCTGAAGACGAAGGCCCCAAGGTACTTCCCTGGCAGGTGGCAGGTGCAGGAGTGGCAGATGAAAGGCAGTTCTGAAGCTTTGAGCCCCCTCCCTCCCTGCATCTGGCCTGAGGCAGCCCCAGTGTCACTGCTGAGGAAGGGAAGTATGTTGGAGCCCAGACCTGTCTGCCTGGATTGCTTCTGGCTTAACCTCTGTTGCCTGGTGAGGGCCCAAGGGACGGATTAGAGGTTGGGCCTTTGAGTTGCTAGGTTCATTAGGCCCAGAAGCCTGGGGCTGAGAGGGCAGCTGTCAGCTGGTGTGCCCAGGCTGACAATTCTTAAAATCAAACAGAAGTTAAGAGCCCAGGGGCCTTGCAGGTCATCTGTACCTGTGAGTGAGAAAATTCTGTTTTTCAGCAGCTGAACTTTTTTTTTTTTTTTAACTGAAATATTAACTGGAATCCCAACATAAAACAGATCAAAGCAGTATCACTCAGGTCACAGATCAGGTGTTTCCAAGTTTGGGTCACCAGAGTAACTGAGGAGGCTCCTGTTGGGAACTGCACTGAGAGGTGGGGAGCATTCTCTGGACCAGGAAGATCCCAGAGTCTCACAGATTTCCTTTCCTGCCCAGGGAGCAGCCCAAATTTTTATATAGAATCTGCCTATTTTCAGTTGGGTGTGGTGGCACACACCTGTAATCCCAGTACTTGGGAGGCTAAAGCAGGAGGATCTCTATAAGTTCAAGGCCAGCCTGAGCTGCATAGTGAGACCCGGTCTGAAAGAAAAAAAAAAAAAAAAAAAAAAAAACCTGCCTATTTTCACACACTACTTATTCTGCTTGTTTTGTTTTTAACAAATCACTGGCCACAAAAGCCTTCTTATGACCCTTAGGTCATTCCCCTGCACTGGTCCAGGCTTCTTGCAGTCTTGACATAGAAAACTGTCTTCAGTGGCCAGGGAGATAGCTCAGTGGCATAAGTGCCTGCCTGGCAAGTGCAAGGTCCTGAGTTTGATCTCTGGTACCCTCTGCCCCCATTAAAAAAAGAAAGCTGTCCTCAAGGGCAGGTGCCTCTACCTCCCAGGATAAGCCAGTGGGCAGAAGGAGGACTCACCTGGCTTTCTTGGCCTTGTTTGGCCTCTCCTAGTGGCCATGCTGCCCTCCTCTTCTGTTTTCCTTACGTCCTTGTCATACTCCACCATGGTCCATTAACCCCACAGCCTTCTGGAAAGCCTTGGCTGTTCAGCTGACTACTGCTTCTAATGCAAGTCTCAGACTAGAGCAAGTTGGTGCATTCCTGGGCTCCCTGTGCCTGCCTGCCACAGTTCCCCCAGCCCCAGGACAGGGGTGTGCATGAGATTGGTTCAAGCATGGTTCCACCACAACGGACGGAAGCAAATGGACGAACTCATGTAATTTTGTCTCTCCTTCCTTCCACAGCCTGACCATTTTGTGCAGGACCCTGCAGTACTGAGGGAGCGGGCAGAAGCCAAGCGCATGGCCTTCCTTGCCAGGAAGGGGGGGTAAGCATTCAAGGGGCTAACTCCAGTGGGAGGAAACCTTTCCACCCAAGGAACTCACACATAAGCCCTAATTGCATCTTGTGTACTAATGTAGCTCTCGTGACACCTCTAGGAAGTAGCAACTATTACTAACCTCATTTTAAAGAATTTTTTATTTTATTTATTATTTTTATTTGTTTCAGAACCTTTGTTTTTATTGACTCATTTTTATGGCCGGCTCAACCCGCCCCAAGGGCAGGGCTGTCACAGCATGTGGTGCCGGGGATCGAACCGCGGTCCCTGAAGCTGCCCAAGCTTCCCCAAGCAGGTGCTTTAGACCACTGAGCCATCCCGCTGGGCCCATTAACCTCATTTTACAGGTGAAGAAACTCAAGCCTGGGGCCAGGAAGATAGGGTGGCCATTCTAAGCACCTACCTGGCAAACACAAGGACTTGTGTTCGATCCCTGGGATGGCATGCCATGCTGACCCAGTACTGAGCCAACCACTGAAATGTGGTGTGGTGGTGCACACCTGTAATCCCAGTGCTGGAGAGGCTGACACAGGATGATCATTGTGAGTCTGAGCCACATAGCAAGACCTTATACCAAACAAACAAACAAAAAAAAAACAAACCTTCAAGCCCAGTGATGTTACGTAAACTGCCAAAGGTCACACAACAGGTGACCATGAACAAGTAGCACATGTTTAAAGGCCCAGCTACTCAGGAGTCTAAGATAGATGAATTGCTTGATGCTAGGAGTTTGGGGCCAACCTGGACAACATAGTAATCACTCCTGTAGTTTGAAATACAAAACAAGATGGCCAGTGAGATAGCTCAGTGGTCTAAAGTGCTTGCTTAGGCAAGCTTAGGCAACCACAGGGACTGCAATTCAATCTCCAGCATCACATGCTGCGCCAGCCCCACCCCTAGGGCAGGCTGAGCTGGCCATAATATAAAATAAATAAATAAATAAACTGGACCAGTAGCTCAGTGGAGCACCTGCAAACAAGTGCAGGGGCCAGCGGTTTGATCTCTGGGCCTGCTGCGCTGGCCCCACCCTTGGGGCAAGTTGAGACGACTGGGTATGGTGACACAGGCCTGTAATCCTAACTTTTGGGAGGCTGTAAACAGGCTGATCGCTACAGTTAGATCTAGTAGTGAGACCCTGAATACCTTGTAGACCCTTCCCTAAAATGCAAAAGAAAGATGAAGCTCTGGTCACTTGCTCCGCTTTGGGGTCCCTCCTGTTCAGCGCCAGCTGATGTCAGGTAGAATATACAGTATGACAGAGCCCTGTCAGCCACGTGCCCATTATGGCTGAGAAAGGTATGGCAGAGACATGGGGCACCTAAGCTGGGCCTTTAACAGTGGAAAAGGGGCAGAGGAATTTGTCATGAGTGCAGAAAGACAAGAAAGCACTTGGTCAGGGAGGTCTTTAATAGGTAGCCTGAGACTCGTCTATCTACCTACTCTCTGAGGAAACAATTTGGAGGGCCTGACAATCTGCCTCGACTTAAGCCAAGCCAGGGTATAAGCCCAGGCACTCATCATGGGACACATACAGCACTGCCATGTGATTATAGGAGATCTCACCAACTGCAAAGCATTTGATCTCACTCTAAAGACAGTGGAAGAGCCACAAAAGGATTTTTGTTTCTACCATTCATTTTGTAGAACTGGGGATTGAATCCAGGGCTTTTTCACTAGGCTATATCCCCAACCCTTTTTAAATTTTTTAAGAAACATATTTAGCAGAGTCTACAGGGTCTCAGACTTAGTGATTCAGCCTCCCAAATGCTAGGCTTACCAACCGTGCTACCACGCCCAGTCTCAGTCACCCTCTCAGTGTGCCACGGCTGCTGTGCTGTGCTAAGCAGATGCTTGCTGGACAAGAAGGTTCTTGAGCAAAGTGCAGAGCCACCGTGACTTCTTATTCATCCCAAATCCCTGAGCATGGAGCTCTATGAAAATCCTAGCAATTGAGATAGACTAAAAAGCCTAGGTAGTGTCTATGAGTACATTTGATCTTTGGAGTCCACCAAGCAAGGGTCTTGGGTACAGAACAAAAGTGTCACATCTGCCCTGGGGGGCCCGATAGAGAAGGGAAGGCACACGTAAGCCCTTCTCTCCACCTGAGCTCTGATCAATCCTCTAGCTTTGTTCCCCCATAGCTTACCAATGGCCCATCCAGAGGAAAGGCTCAAAGAAGAACAAATCCAGGTGGAGGGGCTGACCCGAGTCCCTAACACCTCCCACCTCAAGTTGGACTATAAGTGTCCTGGTCCAGGGCACGTGTTCTTAGCTAGCAGCAATCTGCGAGCTCTTCCCAGCAGACCTCTTCCAGCTCATGGCTTCTCTTGGGATGGGTTGTTGTTCTCTCAGGTACCGGCATGACAGTTCAACAGCAGTGGCTGGCGGGCCCCGGGGCCATGGCCAGAGCCGGGAGACAACACAGGAACGCCGGAAGAAGGAAGCCAACAAAGCAACAAGAGCCAACCACAACAGGAGAACCATGGCTGACCGCAAGAGAAGCAAAGGCATGATCCCTTCCTGAGGCCTCCTGTCCAGCTGGCCCTTTGAGGCTCCCAATGTCAACTTGACCCTTCAACAGCCTCAGCTTTGCAGCCCCTAGTAGGTCACCTTGTTGCCTACCAGCCATCCATGAGCACCTTCTTATGGAACACACAGTGCCTTATCCCTTGGCAGAGGAGCCCAAGGACCAGCGAGGAACCTCCTCCTCCTCCTCCAGATGCTGGTGGGAAAGGGCAGGGGTCTGGGCCCCAAGGCAAGGCCCCTGGGCCTCAGGTACCAGACACCACTTCCCTTTACCCGTGGATGGCAGGAAACCACATACAACCATGTGCATTCAGAAACAACACAAGGCCTGCAAATAAAGTTCGTGACCCTTTCCAGGAACAATCTGTGACGTGCCGTGACCCAATCCTATGTTTCATTCTTCAGTGAAGCTGCCAGCTGGAGGACAAGAAGGCAAAGTGGTCCCTGTGTTCTCTGTGTTGAACTTTCTTCCTTGCATCTCTGTTCATTCCCACTTTGTGTTGCTCTGCCTTGCTGTGTGACCATGGGCACATCAGAACCTTCTCTGAGCCCCCAGTTACTGCCTGTGGAAGGAACAGCTGGAGGGTGGGTGGTGTTATGGCTGTTGCTGTTGTCTCATTCAGTCCTGATGCCCTCTGCTCTAGGAGCTAGGTACTGTTTTCAGCCCCATAATACAGATTAGCAAAGTGAAACACTGAGGCCTGAGGTATCTGCCCAGGCCACAGCCAGGAGCTGGCAGGATTGGTGTTGGACAGTTTGGCCTGGGACCTTTATGGGTCCTAGACCCCTGTACATGATACTGTCTCCATCTCATAGCTGACCAAGGACAAGTGGCCAGTGGTACAGCCAGTTCTCTGGAATTCAGTGCCTCATGGTTATACATACACTTTATGTAACTCCAAAATCCAGTGACTAAGAAACAAGCAAGGATGCCCACTTGAAGCTCATGGAAGTCGGGCTGATTCCTCCATGCTTTCTCCCACGTGTGGCCAGCCAGTTGCCAGTGTGGCAGTGCTTGCCAGGCCTCTCAGAGCATTACTAATCAACACAGATGAGAGGGGACATTTGCTAGGCTGATGTTGGTCCAGCCTGGCCTGGAGCCCATCGGGGAAGCCAGAGCCCACGCGATGAATCACCCTGGGTGCTAGTACCATTTGTCTGTGCATAGTTAGGATAAGCACAGGCAGTGAGGCACAGGCAGGCAAGCGCTTGATGGATTGGTTTTGTTAGGTCAGGCTGCACAAGTGAAAATCAATAGCAATCCCCCTGCGTCTCTTGCCTCTCTTGGTGAATTTCAGATATGGGGGTGGTGTCCTTCTTGTGGGCTGCAGAATTAGCTGAGGCGAGCCCCAGAGCCAGCCATCCTGATGGGCAGCACCGTGACTGTTTCCTCCCGAGGCTTTTGCCAGGACCAAGCTCCTCAGTCCCAGCTCTCGCTCATCCCTGGCAGGAGGCAAGGGCTCTAGGAGCTATGAGCTTTACCTGCCTTACCTGCTTACACAGCTCTTTGCACCTTCACTTTGTCACCTGTGCTTCCAGCCACTTGGAAGAGGGTGCCAGGTTTCCCAGGAGCCTCCTGGCTTAGAGGATCTGAAAAGACTGTTTTTAACATTTTTTCAGAAAGTAGTGCCAAGCGAACTTGGGCTCCCCTGAGGAGCTGCTGTTTTCAGCTTCCAGAGCTAAGGGCACCCATTCCGCATGCTTTGAAAACAGCTCAGGGGCCATGCAGAATGGTGCTCATGGGCACTCCTTCCACTCAGGCCCTCAGTATTGCCATCTGTAAAGTGCGTTGTACCAGAGGGATGGTTTCCTCTTGGTGCCAATGAAAGCAAAGAGAGTAGATTCCCAAGTTTAAGATTGGCAGGTACAGCATGTTAGGAGTGGAGTCGGTGGGAGACTTGCCCCTGCCTGCTGTCACTGAATGCCACCACCCTCACTGCTACTCCTATGCAGGTATCCTCTAAGTGCCTTCTGTGTGCCCTGGCAGAGAACATGATTATCATAGATACTTCCTGGGAAGACTTCAAGATCTTATGCCTCGGAGAGTGCTTGGGCCCCAGGTGTCTGTATTTCTAGTCCTACAGTGGTGGGGGACATGTGCATTGGAACAGACCTTCTGTGCCGCTGTGAAGTGGTGAGGTACAACTGATGGCTGTTTATTAAAAGGGACTCAAGAGTCCTTTGAGGAGGCCTGGGCAGGTCATCTGTCTAGAGCTGGTGGCACATGAATGACAGAGTCTGTGTACACGTCCTTTCTGAGTTGCCACTTAAAAATAGCCAGGTGCAGCTCAGAGGAGGAAATGGTTGGCCAGAGCCTACAAGCTGCTGCCACACCAGGAGCTCGGGGAAAATGGTACAGGGAGGCAAACAAAAAACAAATAAAGGTCAGCCCACAGAAAAGTAAGGGCCTGTTATGTAGCCTTTCAAAATGGCACCAATAAAGACTTCGTAGCAACATGGGAAGCTAACTTTTCTTTTTTTAAAGACTAAATTTTAAACCAGACTACATAATGGTATGATGCACCATGATTATAAAAATATTTTTAAAAATTCTTTTGCATACAAACCAAATCTTGAAAGGAATGTACATAAATGAAAATAACAGCAAGAGTGTGGGTGATGGTGGTGGTGAGACCACATGAATTTGTAATAATAAAAAGCATCGCTGAGTACCTGCCACGGTCTGGGTTTGTGCTGGGCTCTTTCCTTTCCTTCTTTTGTTTAATCCTGCAAGGTAGGAACAGGTGAGAAAACCAAGGCACAGGAAATTTAGGTAACCAGCCCAAGATGATGCAGCAAATGGCCCAGGCGAGATCTCATCCCACAATTGTCTCCTAAAGGCCCACTTTATTATTTTAATGGTACTTACATCTGAACTGAGGGATTTTGCATCGATCTACATCCCCAGCCCTATTGGTATTTATTTTTATTTTGAGACAGGTTCTCAGCACGTTACTAAGTTACCCAGACAGGGCTTGAATTTACAGTCCTGCTTCAGCTTCCTAGAGTGCTGTGCTCACAGGCATGTGCTACCCTCCCCAGCAAGAGCCCTGCTCAGTTCCTGTATCCAGGCTGCCATTCTTCCCTGTCCCTGACCCCATACAAGTGAAACAGCTAAACAAAAAGACCCAGGCCAGGCTGACAGTATTCCAACTACATGCACATCAGACTTTCATACTGTCTTACAGACCTGATACTCTATTTTCTTCACTTTTTGTTTTCATATTCATTTCTCCTTTCCTCTGTCTAGTCTATTTATAAGCTCACTGAATGATTCTTCATTTTTATGTCCAACCCTTTTTTAGGAAAAAAGGGAGAAGGACCTCAGTGTTAGGGGTAACCTACAGACTGGGTCAGTCACAGGTATTGCCCAGAATACCTGCGCCACCTGTGTTTGCTGCCTGGCCCGTGGCTCTGACCACAGGGTCAGCTAACCAAGAGGACCAGGGAAAGGTAGAGTAGGCCTCCTGTTCCGTACACATCTACCAAAGACCTTCTAGGTTCCGAGCTTGTATGAGAAAGACTAGCCTCGCCAGGCGTGGTGGCTCACGCCTGTAATCCCAGCACTTGGGAGGCTGAGGCAGGAGGATTGGTGCGAGTTTGAGACCAGCCTGGGCTACAAAAGTGAGCGCAGGACCAGCCTCAACTGCATAGCGAGACCCTGTCTCAAAAAGACAAAAAAAAAAAAAAAAAGAAAGACTAGCCTCTGCCTCCCTAGAGTTCACAGTGTGAGGGACCTATGGACATTAACTCAGAAATTTTAGAAAAATAAGTAGGAATAATTGCTCTCAGTCCGGGCCAGGGAAATAGCTTAAGAGACTTAAGTGCCTGGGCCAGTGAGATGGTTCAGCAGCCTAAAGTGCTTGCTTGGGAAAGCTTAGGCAACCACAGGGACCACGGTTCAATCCCCCAGCACTGCTTGCTGCACCAGCCCCACCCCCCAGGGCAGGTTGAGCCAGCGGGCCATAATAAATAAATATTTTAAAAAAGAGAGAGAGAGAGAGAGAGAGAGACTTCAGTGCCTGCCTGGCAAGTACAAGGTCCTGAGTTTAGTAGTTCAGTCCTCAGTACCAAAAAAAAAAAAATTGTTCTTAGTCCTGATAAGTAAGTGAATGAAAAAATTTATTTAGGGAGTAGGAGGGAAAATAGTAATGAAGAAGAACAACAACAAAAAGTAAAGAACAAACAGAAGCAAAAAGCAAAGAAACTTTCAAGAAACAGAGTGGTTGCAGCAGCCAAGTGATCAAAAGGCAGAGGCCATGGGCCCCGTGGGGTCTCTGCCCAGCCATTGCTGGAAGTTGTGAGGAGGCTGCCAGCGGAGAGAATTGGAGAGGAAGAAGGGGAGGTGAGAGCATCAATCCTTAAGCTTGGCATTGAAGAGGAAGAAGAGAGATCTCAGAGGGAGGGAGGAAGTGCGGCCCCCAAGCATGTTTATGGAAGGAGCTGAAGCTCCAGGGAACCAAGTGGGGTGGGTAGGACCTATGCACAGGATCCCAGGCCAGCCCTGGCCTCTCGGTTTGATGTAGGTCTCTGTGTGCTGGGGCAGTAAGGGAGGGGCCTTGACTCTGGCCCAAGCCTGCTGTTGCAATTCTGCAACTTGAACCAAGGTTAAAAAATTCTGAAAGTGGGGCCCAGCAGGATGGCTCAGTGGTCTAAAGTGCCTGCTTAGGAAAGCTTGGGCAGCTGCAGGGAACGCAGTTCAAACCCCAGCACCACATGCTGCACCAGCCCTGCCCTCAGGGCAGGCTGAGCCAGCCATAAAAATAAATAAATAAACAAACAAAAGTTCTGAAACAAGAAAATAAATAAATAAATAATTTTTCAAAAATTCTGAAAGTTACCATCTGCAGCCCCATGTGTTTATGAGATAAGGTTGTGGGGAGGGTCCTTAAAACTGGTGTGATGGCCCACCACAATTTGCTGTGAATTTGAGGCCAGCCTGAGCTACCTAGTGAATTCATGGCCAACCTGAACTACAGAGCAAGACTGTCACAATCAACCCACCAGGAGAATTTCACACAGATGGACAGAACTTGGAGAAACTAAAAGAGCATTTAGTCCAGGTGGGTCAGGATTTAGCCCAGCCCCCTCCTCAGACCCTGGCATGTCAGACAAATGCCTCCGGAGATGTGGCTCTGCGACCGGCTTAAGAGTTCCCTGCATTTCTATGGGTCTCTCTCAGCCCCAGGGGCCTCATCCAACTTTATTTACTGTCATCTAAGTGACAATAACAACAGGTACTAAATTCTGGTTTTCTCGGTATGACATTATGACCTTGAGTTTGCTTTCTCTGGCTGCAGGAGTCACACCTGCATCCCCGCCCCCACCTAGCGCTCTCGCTTGTCCGTAAGTGTTGTGTTGTCCCAAGGAAGTAATTATGTTTTTCTCCTCCTAGAAGCAGTTTTCACTGAAGAGCCAGGCGGAAAAGCAGCCCCCAGTGGGCTGAGCAGCAAGTATTCGTGTAAATTTAGGAATGTTCTTCGCAGCGCTTCCACACAGCCTGTCTCCCACCTCGCACCCCGCGCTACTTGCTCAGCATTCTCTTGCACACAGACTCCCGGGTCACAGCATGCTCATTCTTTTCATTGTTAATCTGGGGGCTGGGGAGATAGCTCCGTGGCACAAGTGCCTGCCTGGCAAGTGCAAGGTCATGAGTTTGAAACCTGGTCACACACACACACACACACACACACACACACAAAGAATTGTTAATCTGTTCATAAAAGCAGCCTAAGATAGTGAAGAGATGAAGATGAAGATGAGTCGGGAGGCTGGAATCCAGGTTCCAGCTTTCAACTGGCTTTGTGACTTTGATTCAGTCACTTGACCTCTCTGGGCATCTATTTCTTTTTGTGGGAAATAGGAATGATCATTGCCTCTTGGCTCATGGGCCCAGGTAATTATGAGGGTAGGATGAGACTGTAACAGTAACAGTGATGGACTGCAGTGGTGAACTGAAGGCAGCTAACCATATTCACATAAGAGAGATGAAAACTCCTGGGACAGGCAACCCTGTCTACACTGCATGTTTGGCAGTTTCTGCTTTTTTTTTCTTACATTGCCAGAGATTTGACCCAGGATCTTGTGGGTACTAGACAACTACTCTACCATTGGGCCATTGGGCACAGCCCCAGTCCTTTTCTTTCTTTCTTTCTTTCTTCCTTTCTGTGTGTGTGCACGCGCACACACACAGTGGTGGTGGTGGTACTGGTGGTGGTGGTGTGGGGAAACCGAGGTTCAAACTCATGACCTTGCATTTGCCAGGCCTTTTCTTTTTTTAATTTAATTTTTTTTTCTTTTTTTTTTTAACAATCTTGCCTAAGTTGCCTCAACTGGGCTCAAACTCATGATCCTCCTGTCTCAGCTCCTTAGTAGCTGAGTATAGTCATGTACTCTTTTAACTGCCTACCAAGAAACTGCACTAACCACCTGCCATTATAGGGAACATGGTCCTGGATGGAATTCTAGACTCCATGGACTATGAATGTACCATTTGAGTTGCCTCAATCTGAATTTTGGCTGATTTTGTTGTTTTGTTTTGCTTTTTTTGTTTTCTTTTGATTTTTTTGTTTGTTTGGCAGGGGGGAGGGGTTGGCGGTACTAGGGATTTAACTCAGGACCTTGTGCTTGCCAGGCAGATGCTTATTCTACTGAGCTATCTCCCTGGCCCTTGTGCTTTTTTGAGACATGGTCTTGCTATGGAGATCAGGCTGACCTTGAATTCACTATGTAACCCAAGCTGGCCTCAAACTTGCGACGGTCATCCCTTCTCAGCCTCCCAAGTGCTGGTATTACAGACATGTGCCACCATGTCTGGTGCTGGCTGATGGTTCTTGCTGAAGCACAGAATCAGAGGTTGGCTTGGACTACAGGGCTTTTGCTTCCATGGTCAAGTTCTGTCATGAAATAGCCTTTTCTGCTGCTATCTGGGGGCAGCATGGGGACTGCTGCAGAGAGATGCCCTCGGGTGGAAACTTGTTGGGAAGCAAGCAAGGCTGTTGCCTCCAGCTCCCTGCCAGGTTCCTCAGATGCCACTGAAAAACCCAGAGGGCACAGGCGGAGGCACTGGGCGGGAGGGCCTCGGTCAGCTATGACAGATAAGCATCAGTTCCATGAGCTGTGGAAGAGAGGTGGCTTGCAACCTCTGGAAAGCCACACTGTCCTGCCCAGGAGGGGTCTGCACAGAAAGACATTCATCTATTCTCCACAGAGTATTAGCTCAGAGTTAGAAGTAAAGGTCTCCCCCTCCCTCCCCAACCAATTCCCTTTTTTTAAGGATCTGAGTCCCCTGGATAACTGGTGGCTTCTTAGGTTTTGCCATTCAGAGCAAGGGCTGGCTCTGGGGTCAGAACCCAGCTGGACTTGGTTATTCACTTGCTCTGGGACTTTGAGTAAAGTTGTCTCCCCTTTCAGAACCCTAGCCATCTCAGCTATAAGCAGAGATGTTGGCAAGATAGCCAGGATGAGGCATGTATAGACTTAGCTCCCCATGAGGTAGGCTTCTAGTGGAACCAGAACTACTCACAGGGACCCGGATGAGGGGTGGCCGGTGCCTCCCACTGGTGGGTGCTCTTTCTGTGCACCCACCCTTCACTCTCTTGGCATAGCTGCCCTCACTCCTCCAAGACTATTGTCCCAGAAGCCCCTTGCCTCCAAATGGACAGGGCACATAGAAGAAGCACAGTCTGTCTCCCAGACTGGAAATGACCTCAGTTGAATCCTGGGAATAGGTGTGCTAACAAGCTTCATAGAGCTCAGTTATCTGATGGTAGATGAGGCCATGCTCAAACCCAGTTTTTCCAGCCACGACAGCCCATGCTCTCAGTTCCTCACCTATCCTGCTTCCTGACACTTGATCTAGAAACCACAGTATTCCACATGTGATTGGCTCTGTATGGAGAAGAGGGCTTATCACTTCTTTCTTATACTTCTACTGATACAACCTATAATTCAGGGTATTCCACTGACTCACTGACTTAGGGGCAGTGGAAAGAAAGGAAAGCCAGAAGCTGGCCAGAATGTATTTCCCTAATTTCCACCTTGCCATAGCCTTCCCACGGATAGAGGGGAAGGATGCCCCTGGGGGCGGGGGGTGGGGGGTGGGGGGGCAACTGGAAGGAAGAGTTTCACAAGGAAAGCTTAGTGAGATGAGGAAATGAGCCCTCACTCAGACTTGCAGCCCAAGGGCAGGACGCCGCTGGAGACCCATACAAGATAGAGACAGAAATCGGCCCAGACATCAGGGACAGAGGGAAGTGGAGAGGGCTCAGTTACGCAACGAAAGGTGTGGAGGAGCGATAAGGGCTGCCCCAAGAGGCCACCAGGCCATCGGGGTTTGAAACTGTGAGAGACACTGAACTCGTGATTGCCAAGGGACACAAAGGAGAACATGAGAGCATGATCCGGCCCAGGGGGGCTGGAAAGGAAGCTGGGACCAAGTTTTAAAGCAACTGGGGCAATGAAGAGGAGGTGCTAAGGTGATTCAGCAACACAGTCATCCCCAGAGCTCTCTGCCTACATTTTGTGGGTCAAATATACTCATGGGGCTCTGGTTCCTGAGAGCTGTGCAGGGAGCCCCCATTCAGCTCTTCCCTGCAATAACATAAGAGTCTTCCGAGTATACACCTGTGCTGAGCACATCACAAGCAGTGTTCTATATCTTCCAGATTGTCCCAGAAGCCATTGCTATCCTTATTGTCCCATTTTCCAGATGAGGAAAACTGAGGGTGCAAGTGAGGCAAGATAGCCCAGGTCCCCCAACTGAAGACCAGCAGGGCTAGGATTCTAACCCACATATTCATTGCTTCTATGGCCCCTGTACAGTTATAAGCTGTGAGCCAAGAGAAGCACACAAGGACCCTCATCTGCAGGCTTTTGAAGTGGGAGTATTTGGGGATTTTGTTTTGTTGTTGTTGTTTTATTTTATTTTTTTTTAAAGAATTTTTTATTTTATTTATGTTTTTCTTGTTTCATAACCTTTATTTGCTTATTCACTCATTTTTATGGCCAGCTCAGCCCGCCCCGAGGGCAGGGCTGGCGCAGCATGTGGTGCCGGGGATCGAACCGCGGTCCCTGAGGCCACCCAGGCTTTCCAAAGCAGGCGCTTTAGACCAC
>PVJA010048801.1:0-14019 GCA_004027025.1 Myocastor coypus
TTTTTTTTTTTTTTTTTTTTTTGTCTTTTTGAGACAGGGTCTCGCTATGCAGTTCAGGCTGGCCTTGAGCACACTTTGGCAGCCTAGGCTGGTCTTGAACTCGCACTGATCCTCCCACCTCAGCCTCCCAAGTGCTGGGATTACAGGCGTGCGCCACCATGCCCGGCAGGAAAAAGTAATCTTCATGCTCACCTTAAATAAAATTAACTCAAGTAGGTTTTGGGTCAACTTGAAAATAAAATGAAACAAGAAGCACAGTTTCACAACTAATACAGTGAAGCATCTAGAACATATCATAAAAGAATAGCTTCATCACTTTGATATAGGTGGAAATATTTACTTATGTATGGATTCTTGGATATCAAACCCAAAGTTTTATATGCATTAAACAAATGCTGAAACACTATAGCACACCACACCACCAGCCTCTAATATTTTTAAAATAGGGTACAAAGAACATTAGCCAAGAAGGAGGAAAATGGTGAAATAAGTTAAATTAAAATGGTCACAAAGTGCTTAAGAAAATAAAAAGACAAGCCTAGAATAGTAGAGTATACTAGCAATATACACATTCAACAAAGCACTCATATCTAGGAAATTTAGGAAACTGTTACAAAATAATTAAATTTGCCAAGGATATAGCTCAGTAGCATAAGTCTCTGCCTGGCAAGAACAAGGTCCTGAGTTTAATACCCAGTATCAAAAATTAAATAAGCTGCACGGTAGAAAACTGGCAAAATATATGAAGCAGCAATCATCTAACACAATAATAAACAGTAAACAAATGAATTTTTAAAGTGTTTAACTTCAGTAGATAGCGGAAAAATGCACATTTAGGTTCCACTGAAATATGGCTAAAATATAAAAGACTGACAATACAAAGTATTAGTGAGTATGTGGAAATTCTCACACACTACTGATGTACAAATTAATATAATTCTGAAAAACTATTAATATTGCATATTAGAACCGGCCAAATAGCTCAACAGATTAAAGCACCTATAAGCAGACACAGGGGATTGAACCCCACTGGCCCTGCCCTGGGACATTCTGAGACAGCAGTTGAGACTGGGCATGATGGAGCACACCCATAATCCCAGCTCTTGAGAGGCTACACACAGGCAGATCACTACGAGTCCAACATTGCATATTATATGTCTCAGTTACTTTTCTCTATTTAGCTCACATTTTGTGAAAGATACAGTCCATGCTCATCTGGCTCCATGGCAGGGTGGCATATGGCAGAGGGCTCTAGTTCAAGGTGGCAGTAAACAGCAAGAGCAAAAAGAGAGGAACAGTGGCAGCAGCAGCAGCAGCAGAAGCAGGCCTCTCTCCCTTCCTTACATTATTTTCAGGCTATCTACCCCAAGCCAGGTGTAGCGCTCACACCAGAAATCCCAGCAGTACTCACAGCCATATGACAGCATTGGATCATGAATGAATCACAACCTCTACAAGTCAGCCCCATTGACTGAACGAGGCTTTGCGGGGACACCCGGACACAAACTAGAACAATATGACTTCAAAATTCTATTCCTAGCCTTGTACTCAAGAGCAATACATTCAGCCTGGCATGTGGTGCACATCTGTGAGTTCAACTCTTTCAGTGCCTGAAGCAGGAAGGTTAGAAGTTAGAATGCAGCCTGAACAATTAGTAACATAACAAGATCCTACTGGAAAAAAAAAGGAAGGAAAGAAGGGAAGGGGAAGAAAAAGGGCTAAAGATGTAGCTGAATGCAAAACACTCGAGTTCAATTCCCAGTACAAAAAAAAAAAAAAAAAAAAAAAAGGGCAATACGTTTGTATTTGTACTACAGGGTACATACAAAGGTATCTATGGAAATAATTTTTCATAATAACAACTTCACAATCCAAATTTTCCTTCAACAGGAAAATGTAGAATTGATGGCATATTCATGTAATAAAGTATGTTCATGAGGGGGAAAAGAATGAAATATATATACAAGCAAAATTTTAAATATCAAAAGTCAGACATAAAGATTCTATATAACACATAATTACATTTATAAGATTCTCAAACCAGGTAAATTTAAATTGTAATGTTAAGAGTCAGGATAATGTTCACATCTGGGAAGAGGGGAGAAGGTAGTGCTTAGGAGAGAGCACAGGAGAATCTTCTCAGAGGCCATCTGGAGGATGCCTACATAGGTGTCTCCATTATGGGATACTTTATACCGGTTACTTTGTGCACTTTACTGTATTTATGTTATACTTCAATTTTTAAGAAAAGATATGTTATGTTTAAAAAGATATGATCTCAGGATGGGGTGATAGCTTAGCAGTATAAGTGCCTGTCTGGCAAGCTCAAGGTCCTGAGTTCAGTTCCTGGTACCACAAGCAAACAAAAAAACAAACAAACAGAAAAGATCTACTCTCTTAATTAATCATGTAAAATGACTAATGCCAAAAAAAAGTTAGATAATTTACAATATCATGCACTTCACAGAAATCATCAGAAATATTCCCATTCTGTGCTGGGGAGATAGCTTGGCGGTTTAAGCACCTGCCTGACAAGCTCAAGGCCCTGGGTTTGATCCCCATTACTGAATACTGTGCCAGCCCACCAAAACTGGGGTGGCTGAGACAGGAGGATCACAGGAGTCCGAGTGAGACCCTATACCAAATAAATAAGTAAATAAAGAATTAAAATTTTAAAAAAGACTAATATATACATATATATTAAATATTTCCATTCAATAGACAAGTTCCACCTGTGTAAACCAATGTTAAAGGTGAAGTAGGAAAACTAAATCATGCATTAGTTTTGACTGCCATCTACTGGCAAAAGTGTAACTGTGGCAAAGTACACAGACTCTTCATATGATGAGCAGACAATATGCTTAGCTACAGTTTATGGGACTGCTTTTCAAATCATCAACTGTAAACCCTGCAAATATTAGACATGACACAAATATTATGACATTCATTTAAGATTTCTAAATCTTAAACAGAACAGAAGTTCTCATTTCTTTTTTCTTTTTATTTTAGGGCAGAGTCTACAGGGACTCCAGGGTCTCACTACACAGATTAGACTTCTATCGCTTCTCCTGTGTTCAGCTTCCTAAATTCTGGGATTACCAGCGCGCACCACCGCGCGTCTCATTCACTTTCTCGGCCCACCCCTAGGGCGCAGCCAGCATGGCAGGCCTGGCATCCAGCCACCGACTGCCTCGAATGCCTAAGCAGGTGCTTTAATCTGCTGAGCTGTCTGGCCGACCCTCAGAAATTCCCATTTCTTTATATAAAAATGAACTTTATATAACATTAATTTTTATTCCTTCCCTATACCACTTTACACTCCTTTCGGATTATAAATCATTTAGAACAGCAAATATCAGGCAGCAGCGCCAGTGTAGTTCTGTTACCGTAGTATTTCAGAAGGAGAAATAGACTTCGTGTAATGGTTGATACACTGAGTTCACTTCAGAATGAAGTTGCCTCACTTTTAAGCATCCCGAGCTTCAGGAAAGGGAGGGCAGGGAGATGGTGTGGGCGGATTGCAGGATACAATACAAGGGAGGAAAAGAGGCTTGCTTCCACGCTTTTCTTTCTTACTGCTTTGGCTGTCTTCTGCTGCCTTGACCTGGTGCCCCTGTGCCATGCATGCCACGCTGCCTTGGAGCCAGATCATTATGAACTAAAACCTCCACAAATTATTGAATTAAATAAATCTTTCCTGGGGCCTGGCGAGATGGCTCAGTGGTCTAAAGCGCCTGCTTGGAAAAGCTTGGGCAGCTTCAGGGACCGCAGTTCAATCCCCAGCACCACATGCTGCGCCAGCCCTGTCCTCGGGGCTGGCTGAGCCGGCCATAAAAATGAGCGAATAAACAAACAAAGGTTCTGAAACAAGAAAAATAAATAAATAAATAAATAAAAATTTAAAAAAATAAATAAATCTTTCCTGTCTTAATTTTGGGTATTGGGTATTTTGTCTCGCTAGTGACAGAAAAGTAACCAAGACAATTATGCACTTCAATTCCTTGAATACAAGAGTACTAACACTATTTGTCATTTTGTGGCATAGCCATTGGAGTACCACACTCATGTTTATTCTTTGGAATATTTCTATTGATGAATAGTTGATTTTAATTTTCTGAGTTTCATTATATTAAGCAATGAGGACTAAACAGGAAAAAAAAGCACAAAAATAAGATATGGCACTTTAAGTATTTACTGAATGCTTATTTAAAAAAAGTACCAACACTGTCAACATTAACTGGTTTTTGGTGTACAAAGTCTAAAATAGAAATAAATTACAATATGAGCTACAATGAAAATGCCGATAGCACTCTACAAAAAGTATTTACTTCAACCATCACACATAAATAATAAGAAAATAAGATCAATAATATAAAATATCAAATGTGTGATGAGCACTTAGAATAGACATATTTCATATTTTCACATGAGGTGTGCGTTTGCTTACAAAAATGAGTTAATGTCAGAAATAAAAACCATGAGAGCTGCAATGTAAACACAAAATTCTACACAGGAAGAATTTCGCTTCAACTATGACATCCAAGGCAGTCTTCACACATGACAACTGCGCACATATCACACTGCCAATATTTGTGGCATAAATAATTTGCCACAAAGAAAATAACACCTTAAATATTTATTGAATGTTTATTAAAAAAGCACCAACATTGTCAACAATAACTGGTTTTTGGCATACAAAGCTTAAAAAAGAAATAAATTCCTATGTGAGTGTTATGGTTTATATCTAGTTGTCCCCCAAAGCCTCATGCAGTCATGGGACTGGGACGTCTATAGATTGAGACTTGACTCATGAATTACTGGGATTATGCGATTTAGTACCTCTGGGATTATAGGTGTAGCTTAAGGCCAATAGGCTGAGGCAGAGAGCCTGAATGTAGTATAGAGACAGAGAGGCAGATGCATGCTGTTGTTGATCTCTGCTCCCTTGTTTGGTTGCCTCTGTCACCATTTTGTTGCTGTTCTGCCACCATGAACTGGATGCTCTCTGCTTTGTTCCACTCAGCCTTGGGCCAGCTGAATATGGACTGAAACCTCCAGTAACTGTGAGCTAATAAACCTTCCTTCATTTTGAGTGTCGGGTATTCGTCCCAGCAAGAAGAGAAGAGTAACTAAAACAGTGAGATACAATGAAAATGCCAACAAATAAAATAAAACCACAAAAAGAAAATAACAAGTGCAAAATACCACTGAGAAATTTTCTTAGAGGACTGGGAGTGGAGTTCACAAGAGATCATTTATAGTAGAGACAAAACATGTCTCTTCTATAATGTTAGAGACATTAGCTTTCCTTTCTTAGCAGGCCATTCTTGTCACTCTTCTTCCTGTTTTGTCATGAACATTCTACTATTGCACAATGTCCATTTTGCAGGGAAATAAGACATCAATAAAATATCAAATGTGTAATGTTTAGAATACACATCAACATTTTCACATCAGCAGTATATTTGATTACAAAACCTAAGAGCTACTGTCAGAAATAAAAACTTATGTGAAGTACAATGAAAATATCAATAGAACACTGTAATGAAGATAATCTTTGCTTCAACTGTCACACCCAAAGCAGTCTGCACACATGACAACTCTATACACAAGTCTCATTCACTGATTGCACATATGTTTTTGTTTTCCTGTCCTTTCTTGTAGGGCATAGTTGACATCTTTTGGTTTTACACCTACTTGTTTACCTGTCAGCTAACCAGTGTGGTCCACAGTATTTTGTGTAGGTTTTCCTCTGCTATAAATGATTTCTTTTTTCTTTTCTTCTTTTCTTTTTTGGTCTTTTTGAGACAGGGTCTCACTATGCAGGTCAGGCTGGCCTTGAGCTCACTTTTGTAGCCCAGGCTGGTCTCAAACTCACACCAATCCTCCTGCCTCAGCCTCCCAAGTGCTGGGATTATAGGCATGTGCCACCACACCTGGTTATAAATGATTTCTTATGAACTCCAGTCCCAGTCCTCTAAGAAAATTTCTCAGTGGCATTTTGTTCTTGTTATTTTCCTTTTGTGGTTTCACTTTACTTGTTATTTTCTTTGTAAACTATCAAACTACTTATGCCACACATGTTTAGAATTGAACAAACCACAGCCGTTGGCCAACATTTTGTAATTCCAGTGATATTGTAGTTTCTGCATAACTCATCAACAATGTGTACTCTGCCTTTGGTTTTGTTGTAGAAAGCTTCTAATTCACTCTTAGATTTTCTCAAGGTTTCCCTATCAAAATTTCCAACGTGGTACAACATAGACATGAAGAGTATGCTTGTTTTCCTTGGCCATATATGAAGTCAGTGTAAATCTTCCTGTACCATATTCTCTGTTTTGAAGTTACAAAATTTTATTTGAAATTTCTGCTGTTTCTGCGTACAGTTCCTGTGCTGGTTAACTTATGCTCTCTTAGAAAATGTAACATCTATTGAAAACCAGTAAATCATTATTGGATGTCATTCTGATTAGTTGGGGAGATGGGAACAGTAAGTCTGTTCTCAACATGAGTGTGTTACTATGCAAATAAGGACTTAGTAGCTGAGTTTGAGGATAAATGTCTAAACTGAAAGCATAACAAGTCTTTGTATCTACAAGGGCATCAATTTTTATGTCATATTTTGACCCATTGCTTTTTATGACACTTTTACATTTCTATGATCACCATGAGAAATCCCTGCTGATCAAGAAGACCTATTTCAGTTCAGGTAGTGAAGTACTATAGTAAATATATTTTGGAATGTGGCTACTGGTGCATACAGAATGTTTTACTTGCATTTCAGCTTTTGTATGTTTCACAGCATCTTGTATCATTTCATCTGTTACAACTGCCAACATTTAATAGCCATGCTAGCACCCTGTCTAATACTTTTCATCCCTGCCAACACTCTCACTCTATTTTCAGGTCTAGTACTAACTAACCCTGGATCCACTTAGTATGTGGGTGTTTTACATTTTTTGTTTCCTTTTAAAAATTAATTTTATTTTATTTTAAGAGTAAAAACAAAAGCAAGAACAAAAAAGCAAAGATGGACAATAGTAATAAACAACAACACATATGTTACAGATTTTCAAAACAAGAGTAGCTGATCAACAGTGGTTGACATATTATCTATTTTTATCATCAAATCTGTTGCTTAGATTACAGTTATGTAACATTGGACATATGATTGAATATTACTACTTGCTTTCAAGAACCTTTAATGGGTTTTGGTTTTTTTGTTTGTTTACCAGGGATCAAACTCAGGATGTTGCACTTTCCAGGCAGGCACTTACGCTGTTGAGCTATCCCCCCTGGCTGTTGGATCCATTTAATTGTGTGCCATTTTATAACAATTCAACTAGCCAGATACTACTCACGTTGCTGTTTCCTTTGTCATCTAAATCAAGGAAATTTGCATTTCCTGCATCTACATCAGTTGACTCTTGCTCTGTTTCACTGTCACAGGAACTCTGGCTCTCATGGCTAACAACAAAATCTTCATCCTCAGCATGCCCTCAAAATTCTTCTATTATGACAGCATGTATTTTGCCATAAGGGATCATCTTTATCATGCATGCACAAGCAATCTGATGATGCACTTTTAGAATGGTTTTTTTTCTCAGTACTTGGGATTGAACTCAGGACCTTGCATTTACCAGGCAGGTACTTATTCTACTGAACTACCTTCCCAGCCCCTAAAGATGCACTTTTGATTTCCAAAACTTGCAAACCTGATTCTTTATGTGCCATTGTGATGAATTGGGAAACTTCTACCAGAAAAAAATCAAAGGAAAAACTTTTTTAGACAAACCCTGGAGTTGTGTGGGTCTAGTGGACCTTCTGCGATGTTCAGATAAACACATACAAACACTGCTCCACAGAGGATAATGTGGGTATAATTCCTGGTTGATACCTTTGCACATATGCCCATACCCTGTATTTCATCATACCAAGTAGGTAAACACAAAGGTTGCAAAGGTATTGAGATGCACAGCTGGCTACCATTTCACAAAAGTAAAAACTTATAGTAGAAAACTGCCAGGCATGGTGGTGCACTTGGGAAGCTGAGGCAGGAGGATCATTGAGAGTTTAAGCCTAACCTGAACTACATGGTGAATTTAAGCCCAGCCTGAACTATATAGTGAGACCTTGTCTCAAAAAAAAAGACAGAAAGTAAGGGGTATCTATGTTTTCCTCTGTTACATTTCAAGGGCTAACCCAAACAGAATCTTTTTGTTTGCATTAACAACTTTCTTGAGTCATAATGCCATATAAACTGCACATATTTAAAGATATATGTATACATCCACAAAACCACTACAATCAAGATAATAAATATATGTACCAGTTTTTCTCATGATCATTTTCAGTTCTAAATATACCTCACTACCTCCAATCTTAGATTGTCACTAGGCAGCTGCTGATTTGCTTCTAACTTTGTAGCTAACTTAGAATTTTCTAGAAGACTTTATAACTGTGATCATATTGTTTGCAATTTTTAATCATCATTCTGTTTGCCAGAATCTTGTTTAACATTTTTGCATCTTTTTTCATAAGAGAGATTGGCCTATATAGTTCTCTTTTTTGGTTGGCTCTTTATCTAGTTTTAGGACCAGGGTAATGATAACTTCCAAAGATGACTTTGGGAGTACTCCTCCCTTTTTAATTTCATTAAACAGTTTGAGGGGCTCCACTATAATTGTACTGATATTTACTTGATTTTTTATGTCCGTTAGTGTTTGTTTTATGAAGTTGCATTCATTGTTGTTCGGTGCATATATGTTTAAAACTGTTATTTCTTCTTGCTGAATGGTTCCTTACCCACTATATAGTGACCTTTTTTTCCTCCTCTCATCAGTTTTGGCTTAAAATTCAGTTTTTCTGAAAAATATAATAGCTAATCATGCTTGTTTATAGATTCCCATTGAATGTAATATTGTTTCCCTTCTTTTGCTTTTTAGTCTATGAATTTATTTTTAGGTTAAATAAAGTTTAGTGTTTTTATATAATATATTGTGGGATCTCATATTTCATCTATTCTTCTACTCTGGCAAATTGAGATCATTCATCTCGATGACTAACACTGATAGGTACTGACTTATTTCTGTCGTTGTACTACTTTCCTGTTGGTCATTCATTTTCTTTCCCTTTCACTTAATTGTTGCCTGCTTGGTGCATTCATTCTTTGGGACTTTAGCATTGTTCACTCCATTTTTTTTCTTTCTATCAATTTTGAAAGATAACTTTGCAGGAGATATCAGTCTGAGTTGGAAGTTTTTTTCTTTTAGGGTTTAAAACACTTCCTTACAACATCTCCTGAGGGTTTCTTTCTTTGGGGTTCCTTTAAGGTTAGTATTAACAAGTTGGCTGTAATTCTGATGCATTTTTATTTGGAAGTGATTTGGTGCTTTTCTATAGCTGTGGAGGACCTATAGGAGTAAATCATTAAATTAAGGGCACATAGGTTCTATGAGAAGCAAATGGCTAAAATATGGGGCAAAAGCACACAAGCAATTAAACTGCAGGCAGAAAGCATGCAAACTCTGAGAGGTAAATAATTAAACTATGGAGCAAAAGGCACATAGGTTCTGTGAGGAGGTGAAAGGTTAAACTACAGGGCAAGCACACACAGACTGTGTGAGAATTAAATCATTAAACAACAAAAGTTGGTTTTCTTCTAACAAAAAAATGTAGAATAAGTTAAGCATGTTACATTAGTAGTTGTCTTTTCCTTTCCCCCCAGAAAAATAGCTTAGCTGTGTGACATCTCCTGGTCAAAATTGCTTTTTATCCTGCTTTTCTTTTCTTTTTCTCTTTTTTTTTTTTTTTTCTCTTTTATAAAAACCAGAGGATTCTTGGCTTGATGGCTTTTTCTTCTCCCCTAGTCTCCTTAATGGCTTTCAGTTGGCAATTAGGCCCTCTGGTCCTCTAGGTGATGAAACTGAATCTCTGGGTAATCTGCCGTCCTCTACATGGTCTATAGGCACTCTCTGTGACATTGAAGAGCTTTAAAGAGTCTGTCCTTGGATTAGATTGGATGTCTTTTGACTATGATGTGTTTTGGAATTTTTTTTTCTGACCATGGTTATTTGAGGTTCTTTATCCCTCATTTATCTGAATGCTAAATTTTTTCCACGTTTGGTAAGTTTTTTTGCTATTACTTCTGTAAACAGGTTTTTTAAAAAAATATTCTTTGTGCTGCCCTCTGATCTTTCATTAATTCCAATTAGTACTAGATTAGGGTTTTTTGAACAATTTAGCAGCTACTTGATTCATTTCTTCTTACGCTGTTTCATTATTTTCAAAGCATTTCTCATTAACTTATCACAGCCCTGGCTTTTACATCTGACACTCTGTCCTCACGTTAGTCATCCATACTTTCAATAGGATTTTTAATCTCCTAGATTGTTTTTAGATAGGCTCTCGCTCTGTATTTTGCTCTGGCCTCAAAGTCATTATGTACACTAGGTTAGCCTCAAACTCACAGCTACCCTCCTGCCACAAGCTCCTGAATGCTGAGGTGATAGGGATGTGCTACCACTCCTGGATAATCTCCTGGATTTCCGTTTGGAACTTTTCTTTTTCATGTATTTGATATAGGGTCTCACTATGCAGCTTGGGCTCATAGTGATCCTTCTGTTTCAGCCTCCCCAGTGCTGGCATTACAGGCGTGCATCGCCAATCCCGGGCAGGGCTGGCACAGGCACGTGGTACTGGGGATCGAACTCCAGTCCTTGAGCTTGTCTAGGCAGGCACTTAGACGACTGCACTATCTCCATGGTCCTGCTTGGAACTCATTAATGCACTGCATTTTTTTTTTTTTTTCTGTGCTAGGCATTCATGCCTTGCATCTTTTTCTTTAGCTTACCTAGTTTCTTATTAGTATCTTCTCTAAATCCTCTAATCACTCGCTTCTTTTTTTTTTTTTTTTTTCATTTGTAACAGAAAGCTTGTTTAAACAACAAGACACTTGACGAAGGAAAAGCTATCTAAAACTCTTCTTTTTTTAAAGAGCAAATTACTCCTACTTAAAGACACATTGCCCTACATGTAACAGCTACATACAAAAAAGTTATAAAATTGTCCTTAGTTTTACAATGATAAGTGAAAAACATTAAAATTCTCTAAACAAAGTATACACAAAATTCTATGTTGCTGTCTTTTCTGCTAAAACAGTGAGAGCAAAATAACTTACTAGAATGTAAAGATAGGGGCTGATGAACATGTCACTAATGGAAAAAGGGGATTATTTTCACAGAACCAGTAATTCCCCATCCCATCTCCATTTGGTGTCAATCAAAACATATTGTTGGCCACTTGGTAAACAAGCAAACAAAAAAAGCAATATGCTTGCACACATACATCAGATACTTTATGTACAAAAAAAGGAATGGGGAAGGAGAAAATGAAAGAATAGAGAAAACTATAGAAATTGCAGTTTTCTAATTGAGAATTTATTCTTGCTCTGTAAGAACAGAGTTCTGGGGTAGAGTTGTTGCAGGTGCCCTCTTTAGTAGTACCTCCTGTCTGCTGCTGGAACACATCAATTTTATCTTCATCCTCCATTCCAATTGTGCAGATGTGTCTGTTTCATTGATTAACTGTCCATCATATCGGAATCTGATCTACCTCATTCTTGCACAATAGACTTTCATTGGTTTACTAATTGGTGCATGCCTCTTAATCTTAAGCTGCGCCACAGAACCATCCTGCCAGGATGGTTCAAATTAAAGAAATTGTTGTTCTCCATCTTGACTCCGTCCTTGGGCTTTTCATTAGCCATACAGAACACCTGAGTCTTCCTAGCTGCCACTTCACAAAAGGGGTACCAGGTCCACACCGAAGGAGCACACAAGCGTGATCATTTGTTTCATTATGATCGTTATCTCTCTAGTTGTATCTGCTTTGAAATTATCCAATACCTTACTGTTTTGCCACCTCTACTGTTTTCCTTTCAGATAGTTTGGCTGTGTGGCTTTTAAATTCTTTCCAATCAAGTGATCCAAAACTGGACCAGTTTGGGGGGAATTGGGAGCTTTTGGAGGCCTTCTTTTCATGTTTCTACTGTTGTTTCTTTGCTTATTTTCTGTGCTGAGACTTCTGGATTCATTATAGTGGGTAGCTCTGTTACTAGTACAAAGACCTCTTTGATCAATGTCTACTTTTCCGAGATATTTTCTAGGCATAGCTAACTGTTGGCCCTTGCCTCTGTCCCAGGATCTAATCTTCACTCCCTTAAGAGGGAAGTTACAGTAGTTTATTTGGCCCAGCACTCAGTTCTTCAGGAATGGAACGCTGTATTATTTGTTTCGCAGACAATCCAGATACAGTGGTACCTTGATTCATGAACTTAATTTGATCCACAGTTCTGGAGAAGATGGACACATTCATGTTTATGTAGCGAAGATGGCCACAGTCATGTTTCCCACCTGATGTGAAGTTTGTGACTGGAAGCTAAATTTTGCTGAAAGCTTCAAGGTCCTGCGTTCAATTCCTGATTTAAAAAAAAAAAATTACAGGAATAACTATGTCACATTGGCTAAAGTAGTGAAATCAGCAACAAAAATGACACCAAATACAAACAATATTGACAAACCAAAAGAAGCAATAAACTACCACCCTCAGTGATATATAGAAAGATAGATATTACCCATTTAACACACTATCTGTTTATGACTGTTCAGACTTATAACCCACTGCTTGGACTTACAACCACTTTTTGTACAGTTCTAGATACCTTGTTTATAGAGCATCAAGATCATTTTGTACAGTATATCTTACTTATATAGTACTTTAATTTTTACTGATTACATTATATAGTACAGTACTATATTTTTATATTCTGCTATAGATTACAGTACTACATGTAAAGTTGTTCAAACAAAAGCAGTCTTCAAGATGGAGTTTCTGGGGCCAGCGAAATAGCTCAGTAGATTAAGTGCTTGCCTGGCAAGTGCAATGGCCTGAGTTCAATCCCCAGTCCTGGAGGGAAAAAAAAGATGGAGTTTCCTTCAAACATTTCTTTGTTCTGAATATTGTAATGTATATACTATATACAATTCCTCTTTTAGTGACTAATTCATTTAATCACCTAGCCACAGAAGTGGAAATTACTCATTAAACAATGACTGTATGTAGTTATAGCAAAAACTGTAAGACAAACCAGATATTAATATACAGTAAATAACTGCTCAATAGAACCACTATTAACAATAGAACAATGTTAAACCATAGTAAACTGTACTTAACTATATAATTCTATATTCTATGCATTCATAATTATCTACACATTCATAAAGCTTGACGGTTATACTAACAAGGATAGAGCTTGCAGGTTATGGGAACATGAAAAAAGTAGAACTTAAAAAATTAAAATGAGGTGAGGGACTGGGGAGATAGTGCCATGGCACCAGTGCCTGCCTGGCAAGTCCAAGGTTGTGAATTCAAACCCCAGTCCCCCCCCAAAAAAAAGAGAGAGAGGTGAGAAAATTCAATATAAGATCTTATTAGAAAGCTGGCCAAGTAGCTCAGCAGATTAAAGTGTCTGCAAGCAGGTGCAGGGGCTAGGGATTTGATCCCCAGGCCTGCCGTGCTGGCCCTGCCCCCAGGGCATGATGAGACAGCAATTAAGACTGGGTGTGGGGCCTGGTGGGATGGCTCAGTGGTCTAAAGCATCTGCTTGGGAAAGCTTGGGCGTCTTCAGGTTTGATCACCGGCACCACGTGCTGCGCCAGCCCTGCCCTTGAGGCGGGCTGAGCCGGCCATAAAAATGAGTGAATAAACAAACAAAGGTTCTGAAACAAGAAAAAAATAAATAAATAAAATAAAAAATTCTAAAAAAAAGACTGGGTGTGGTGGTGTGCACCTGTAATCCCAGCTCTTGGGTGGCTGTAAACAGGCAGATCACTATGAGTCCAATCTAGTAGTGAGACCCTGAACACCCTGTAGACCCTTCCCTAAAATACAAAGAAAAGCCGGGCGTGGTGGCTCACGCCTGTAATCCCAGCACTTGGGAGGCTGAGGCAGGAGGATTGG
>PVJA010048802.1:0-14032 GCA_004027025.1 Myocastor coypus
AGTTTTTTTTTTTTTTTAATTATGGAAAGTGGGCAGTTTGGGGAGCAGTGTGTCTTCTTACCAATCTGTGGTCCCAGCTATGTTCACATTAACGCCACATCCCCATGTCGAATAAATCAAGACAGTTGGATATGGTTATTTATTACAAAAAAGAGATAACAGTCTTAGTGATGAAAATAGCCTACTGGTAAATATAAACAAATAATGAAGGGGCTGGGAAGATAGCTCTGTGGCACAAAGTGCCTGCCTGGCAAGCTGGCAAGTGGAAGGTCATGAGTTTGAAACCCAGCCTGCCAAATATATATATATATATATATATATATATATATATATATATATATATATGGTGCAGTACAGTGCTTGGCATATATCCTTTACTGAAAAAAATATAGTAATATGTACATATATATATGTACATATATATATGTATATATAGTAATATGTACATATAATATGTACATATATATATATGTACATATATATATATGTATATATATATAAATAAAAGAAATAATGGATTTAACAAGAAAGGAATAATACACAATTACTCAAGAGAGACAAAATTTACAATATTGTTTGATGGATGAATCAGAAACTATTGCAGTAGAGCAGGTAGAGTATTTTGTCATTGCCATGTTACAAATAAATATCTGAATTGAAGATGTCCAATATATTCAATTAAGTGCTCACAGGATATTGAATGCAGCAGCAGAATCCAAATATTCACTTATATTAATTCACTTGCATCACAGTATCATCCTTTACTAACATTTTATAATGTTCTTTCTAATGTGGTCTCATGTCTTTCTACATATAATTATCCTTTCTCAACATTTTTATTAATGTAGATTGTTCTTATCATGTTTGTTAAAACTCAAGGGGCTGGAGAGATGGCTCAGCAGTCTAAAGCACCTGCTTAGGCAAGCTTAGGCAACCTCAGGGACCGCGGTTAGATTTCCCAGCACCAGATGTCATGCCAGCCCCACAGCCAGGTCAGGCTAAACCAGCCATAATATTAAAAAGGTCAATTTCATTGGGCTGCAGAGGTAGTTCAGTAGAAAAAGCACTAGCCTGGCAAGCACAAGGTCTGGAGTTCAATCTGCAGTAGTGATGAATAGATGATATAGATATACATGTAGATATTTACATTAAAACATAATGATTCAACTCTTTTTATTTTGCCAAAGGGACATTTTTGGTCTTTTTTATTCTATTTTCTTTTTAGGTACTGTCAGTTGAACTCTGGGCTTCACACATACTAGGTAGGCACTGTGCTGCTGATCTATATCCCTGGCCTTCAACTCTTATCTATCTGACATATGAATACTAAACAATAAAAAAGTATTACTAAGGGCTTTTGAAATTTGATTAAGTGAAAGATGTCAATAATTTTTGAGCTTCAAAAATTTACTCAGTTTTATTTAGATTAAAGCTTATGGCTCACACTGACAGATGTCCTGCAAAATGCTGTACATGGTTTAAGGGTAAATACTGAGGGGATCTGACTGACTTTGTCCGATATAATAGTTACATGTTTTGTTATATACGTCTTGTTTTAACTTGACCTTAACCATCCAGCAGAGAAGTTTAACCTGGTATAAGTTTAAGAGTTATAAAAAGTAAAGCCATATTAATACGCTGAGCTGTAAAAGCTTCAAGTCAACAGCTTCCAACATTGTCAGTTCTGCTGATAACACACTACTTTTATGGATTATTAGATCATATATAAAGCTACTTTCTCTTATTTGAATGAAAAGGATTTTACTAAGAATGTTTAGACGAGATATCATGTAAGCATTTTGTACTTCAAATAACTGCTATGCAGACAACTATAAGCCATGGGTTAATCATTGTAACAGTCCTATTAACCTGTTTAGAAACTGTCTCATTCTTATTTTTTCTCATTAAGATTAATAAAATTGAAAAAATGGCTGTTCCAGCCCTGGCCCCATGCTAGCGAGGCCCGCGCGCCCGCCTCAGGTAAGCTGCCTCCGCCCTACCGAACCTCCCCTGTGTTTCTGCGACTAACTTCCTCTGCCAGCCCCGACCCGGTGCTAGCGAGGGCCGCCTTCCCTTCTCCGCTTCCCACAACCTTTTTTTTTTTTTTTAACCGCTCCAGCCCAAGCTCCAGTACCGAACCCATCAAACATCTCATCTGGCAACCGATCTGGTCTAGGAGCCTACAAGGAAATCTCAATTCCAAAGCTCCACCTCCACCTACAGGCCACACCCACGGGGCTTCACAGCAGCTAGCAGCTAGAGCTCCAACACAAAGTCAGGAACCTCTGTAGAGGAACCAGCTTGGAGTCTCCAGAACAAAGGCCCATAGACACAGCATAATGCCACCAACAAGAAGAGGTCGCTTCCATATAAAATGATAACAACAAGGAGAAGGAGGCAATCTCAGGGCCCGTGCCCACCCAAACCAAATACAGAAGACACTATCATGGAAGAAAATGGGAATCATATAGATGAAAACTCTGAATTGGTAGCATCTGAGGCAGACACACAAGTGCAGAAACTTATAGAGCACCTGAGATCAGAGATAATATCTGAAGTAAAAGAAGAAATACATGAAGTGGAAAAAGGGCTGGAGAAACGTATAGAGGACATCAGAGCATAAATAATATCTAAAGTTAACAAAGACATGTCTAAATCAATAGCATCCCAAGTGGGGGAACAACTTCACAAAAGTAGAAAGGAGAACAGAACAGAAATAATCTCTGAATTAGAGAGAGAAAGGATAACCATAGTGACAGACTTCAATACTGTTAAAGAAGACATCGATAAAAAATTAGAGGAGAATAGAAAAATGATGGACTCCCTGATGGAGCAATATACGAAAGACATAGATCGCATGAAACAGTTTCAAAGAGATATACAAGAAAATAAAATCTCGATCACAAGTTGGCAGAGCCGAATGAACAAAAATGAAGATAGAGTTTCGGATGTTGAAGACCCTGTTGCAGCCAGTGGAAGAGTAAGAAAGGATCTTTTAAAAACAACCAGAATGCAGGAAAAAATAATTCATCATCTGCAAGATGATGCAAAAATGAACAACGTGAGATTAATGGGAATCAATGAAAAAGAAGGAGTCAGTACAAATGATATAAAAAGAATATGGGCAGAAATAATAGCAGAAATCTTCCCAAATTTGAGAAAATAATCAGACATCCAGGTAACTGAAGCCTACAGAACCCCAAATAACATCAACCCAACTAAAAACACGCCAAGACATATAATAGTCAAGATACCAGAAATCCAGCTGAAGAATAATGTACTAAAAGCTGCTAGAGAAAAGAAACAGATCACATTTAAAGGAAAACCCATCAGAATAACAGTGGACTTCTCGTAACTAACCATGAAGTCAAAAAGAGCATGGAGCAGAGTACTTCAAGTCCTCCATGAAAACAATTTTCAGCCCAGACTATTGTACCTTGCAAAACTCTCCTTCAAGTATGAGGGAGAAGTGAAATACTTCCATGACAAGGAACAACTAAAGAATTTCATGATATCAAAGCCAGTGCTACATAATATTCTAACCAATATTTTAGAGAGGGACCAAAATGACCCGAATCCAAGAAATGAGAACAGAAAGACCCACCAAACAGAGTAACCAACTAAATATATGAGAAAAATTGGTAAACACTAGCGAATAAGAGTCATGTCAGCCATAAGTCAATACATTTCAGTTATAACCATCGATGAAAATGGACTAAATTCTCCAATTAAAAGAAGTAGACTTGCGAAGTGGATAAGGAAACAGAGCCCAACAATATGCTGTATACAAGAAACACACTTAACCCATAAAGAAACTCACTGGCTTAAAGTTAAAGGTTGGAAAACAATACTACATGCTCCAGCACCTCAAAAAAAAGCAGGGGTAGCAATCCTGTTTGCAGACTGTCTAAACTTCAAACCAGGACTGATCAAATGAAATAGAGAAGGCGACTACATACTGGTTAGGGAAAAAATTCATGAAGAAGAGGTAACACTCATGAATATGTATGCACCCAACATGGGAGGAGCAAGCTATATAAAACAAACCTTACTGGACCTGAAATGTCTCATATCCAATGCTACAATCTTAATAGGAGAACTTAACACTCCCTTATCCGAAAAAGATATGTCAAGCAAACAAAAAATCAGCAAAGAAGTAGCAGAACTGAATCAGAACTTGAAACAATTGGACTTAGTGGACATACACAGAGTGTTCCATCCAACCACCTCAAAATACACATTCTGCTAAGCTGCACATGGGACATTTTCTAAAATAGATCACATATTACTCCAAAGACTATGCTTGAGTAGATGCAAGAAAACAGAAATTATCCCATACATATTATCTGACGACAGTGCAATGAAATTGGAAATAAATGAAGAAAGAAACCATAGGAATTCCAGGACTACATGGAAACTAAACAGCACTCTTCTCAACAACCAATGGATTACAGATGAAATTAAAGAAGAAATAAAACAGTATCTACAATTTAATGAAAATTGAAACACAATCTACCGGAATTTGTGGGATGCAGTGAAAGCAGATTTCAGAGGGAAATCCACAGCTCTAAACTCGCACATTAAGAAAATAGAACGGGAACAAATAAACAATCTTACACAACACTTAAACCGACTAGAAACGGAAGAACAAATGAAATCCAAAGCCGAAAGGCGGGAGGAAGTTATTAATATTAGAGCAGAAATCAACTCAACTGAGACAAAGAACATAATACAAAGAATTAATGAATCCAAAAGCTGGTTCTTTGAAAGATTAAATAAGATTGATAAGCCCCTACCTAACCTCATCAAAGAGAGGAAAGAAAGGACTCAAATTCAAGCAATAAGGAATGAAAAGGGTGAAATTATTACAGACCGAGCACAGATACAGAGAATCATAAATCGTTAGTTTGAGAATCTTTACTCTCACAGAATTGAAGCCAAAGATGAAATGGACAGATTCCTAGAAAAGTACAAATTCCCAAAACTGAATCAAGAAGATATTAAAATTCTCAACAATCCAATAACAGCCAATGAAATACACAATGTAATAAAAAGCCTACCGACAAAGAAAAGTGCAGGACCTGATGGATTCACTTCTGAATTCTACAAGAAATTTAGAGAAGACATAACCCCAATACTCCTCAAAATCTTCAATGAAATTGAAAAAGAAGCAATCCTTCTAAAACCGTTCCTGGAGCCAAGTATCATACTGATACCAAAACCAGAAAGAGATGTAACTAAAAAAGAAAACTATAGACCAATTTCTGTCATGAACATAGAAGCAAAAATTCTCAATAAAATCCTAGCCATTAGAATACAACAAATCATCAAGAAGATTATACATCACGACCAGGTAAAATTCATCCCAGGGATGCAAGGATGGTTAAATATACGCAAATCTATAAATGTAATACACTATATCAACAGAACCAAGACCAAAAATCACATGACCGTCTCAATTGATACCGGAAAGGCCTTTGACAAAGTGCAACACTCATTCATGTTCAAAGTCCTACAGAAAATTGGAATAGAGGGCCTCTACCTCAACCTGATAAAAGCCATCTCCAACAATCCAACAGCTATCCTAATTCTAAATGGGGAAAAACTGAAGTCTTTTACTCTCCAATCTGGTACAAGAGAAGGATGCCCCCTATCGCCACTTCTATTCAATATAGTTCTGGAGTCATTAGCTTCAGCCATTAGACAAGAAAGAGAAATAAAAGGAATAAGAATAGGTAAAGGCTCCTTTTTTCTCGGTTGTAGCTCAATATAGTAGCATTGCTCCCAATGCTATAAAATACTGAGATTTTGGGATTTATATACCAAAGCAAGGAAATTTTCCTACCTGAGTTGGCATTTCTTCCTTGCTCATGTGCTTTATTAATTTTATTTTATTTAAGATTATAAATCTAAATAGATTTTATTATTGTATAAAATATTGTATATATTGTTTGAATACAGTATATTTTCATGCATGTATTTAGCATAAATTATTGTAACCTCCTTTTTTGTTTCCTCCATAATTTTCTACATATCTGCTAATTATTTATTTAGTTAGTTAGTTATTTTCATTTTTTTTTGTCTTTTTGAGACAGGGTCTCACTGTACAGTTCTGGCTGGCCTTGAGCTCAGTTTTGTAGCCCAGGCTGTTCTTGAACTCTCACCGATCCTCCTGCCTCAGCCTCCCGAGTGCTGGGATTACAGGCGTGCGCCACCACACCTGGCTTTCTGCTAATTTTTTATGTTCGAGTTGATTTTTTCATATTCTATGCATGAGAAGATGCAAAAAAAGATGCAACATTTCTAGCCTATTTCACTTAACATAATAGCCTCCTGATAAGGCAAATTTGCTTCAAGAATGAAGGTTTCACTTCGTTTTAGGGAAATTTTCTTTCTACTACTAAATATGACACATTTCTAATCCATTAGTTTGATAATGATCTGATAGGAAAATTTCCTTTTTAAATATTATGAGTAGAGTTGCATTAAATATTAATAGGTAGCCATATCTTTGGTGTGTTGCCTGTGTTTGTCTTTCATTGAGAATATATATCTGGGTAGCTGGGTCATATAGTAGATTAATAATTGTACTGAAGATTCTACGTGTTATTGTCCATAGTGGCTAGAATAATTTACATTCCAACAAATAATGTATGAATATTTCTCTGCATTCACAATAACACATAGTATTTAAATTTCTGCTAATAGTTATTGTAGTCAATATAAAATGGTACCTGCTTGTAATTTTGAATGTACTTACATCATCTAATATATGGATAAATTATAGATTTGGACAATTTGTCCTTTCGAAAAACTGGAGCATTTGGTGCTCTGTAGAAGAATTTTTCAGTGCTTCGGTTATTCTGGATATTAATCTCGTATTAGAGGAACAATTATCAAGTGCTTTCTCCTGTATATTTCCATTGACTCTTTTGCTTGTTTGCTTTGGAGAAACGGCGTTTCTTACTTTCACATGATTACATTTTTTTTGTGAAATTTTGCTTTGTTTTCTGTGCTTTTTATGTTTTATACAGGGAATCAATTTTTGTATCATTTCCTCAAACTATTTATGTTGTAAATTTTTTGGTTGAGCAATCATTAGCATTTCTTGTGCATGCTGAGTGACCAATACATTATGGTGGTAAACTTTTATGTTGCTGAGATACAGTACAATAATTTTTTACCTAATTAGCTCATGAATTTTCATCACAAAAGATGTTGTTTTTCAAAAAGAGCTTTCTCAACTTATTAGCCTCATAATATTATTGTATGGTTTCTTATGGTTATGTGATACACTGTATTTGTTTTTATCTTTACAGATTAAAGACATGTTAATATTTTCAACTTTATTAATTTTGATTTCAAAAACTAATCTACATATAGTCTCCTTTAGCTCATTGAGCAGGTCAGGCACATACTATAATTTTTTTCTTGTGAAAATAATAACTCTGCTTTAACTTGAGTTAAATTAAGATAAATTAAATCTCTCTCTTCTGAGCCATTTCCTTCTCTTTCTTTATATCATTTGTAATTATTAAATTTAAGTTTCTGAATTTGAATAAATTACTGTATGTCAGTCTTCGTGCTATACAACCATTCATAGAAGTGCTTTGCCAATCAGCATATCCCATGATTCTAGAAGTCTCGAACATTGTTTCATTTACTTATTTCTTCAGATGTCTATTTATAAAATGTGCTACATGATCACTGTTTTCTCTCTTATAGTTTAGAATTCTTTCAAATTCTGTTACCAGGTTTATCACTACTTTAAGTAAAGTGATACTCAAAACTGTCCTTTTGGTCGCTTCTGATAATCCTAATCATGAGATGAATTTACATGTTAATGGAGGAGTCCCTTATGGGACCTTTCCACCTTATTTACCTACACTATGCTGTGTATGGAGGAAAACCAAAATTAAGCCATCCAAATGCTTACCTTTTACTTTCATTTTTATTTCTACCCATTCATGTTTTTAAATTACTTAACTCATTCAGTCTTTCTATTGGCCTGTAGATTTTTGAGAGGCATCCAGTTCTAAATATTGTAAAATTGCTGTGTTCTTAAGGGAAAGGTAATAACTTCTTGGTTTGTTACTGTGATTTTTTCTTGCCTTTCCAAGAGATATGTTTATGATTCTTAGGAAGTGTAAGCTAAGGGCTAGGAAATAATTTTGCAACACAATTTTCAAATTTTATGGGATTCAGCTTCGCAGTACTTTTCCAGGAAGTATGGAACCCTGATTTTGAATCCACATGATAATAGTGAGATCCAATCTTCACAAATGTTATGACCTATGTGTAAAAACTGAATGAAATCAGAGGACAGCAGAGACCACCAAGCTTGTGTAAAGTCAGCATAGTATAAAAATTATTTGTGAATAATTTCAAAAGTAATTTTGTGTTTGAACAAGGGGACAAAGGACAAAAATGGCTATCTTTGTCATACAAAGAAACGTTTGGACAAAGGAAGATCAGACAAGGTGTCTAGTTAGGGATCATTGGCTTTTGGTGAGAATTTGGCAAACATCTGCGTTTATATATCTCTGAGTGTTCAATGTAAAATGATATAATGGTACACGGAAGATTCTGTGCTCTGTCTTATGTCTTCTTTATAGCATCTTCTGCAATGTTTGTTGAGGGTAGCACTTTTGTTGGGAAAAATACCATGATGGCAGAATAATGTAGTGGCTGAAGAAAATAGGTTGGGCACTGGGAAAATCATGCCTGAGTCAAGCCTGAAATTTCCTTTTGTGATTATAAAGAAAAAAGAAAAAGTAGAAGAAATATAGAGTCAGACACAGTTTTTCATGGCAGATTCCAGTATGGAATATGAATGGAGTGGTCAGACTAATGAAATGGAAACTTTGGAAAATTGTTTTGTACTGAGTGGGGAAGAAGCAATGATTGCCAATTACTGAGTATTGAGATGCAGTCTTTTAAAATCTCAAAAGACATTGCTAGGATCCTTCAAAGATCCCAAACAGAACTAGTACTCAGTGTACACATCAAGAATGTCTGGGACAGAGCCAGTTGAAAGTAACCGAGACCTGAGAGCGTAGGTCATAATTGATTTTAGATTTAACAGTAATGCTTAGAGAAGGAAATTTTCACAGAAAGATCAATAACTAGTATATCTAAGCCATTGTTTTTCTTTGATATTTGAGAGGTAATGACAAAGTCCCATATAAAATTTCTTTGTCTCTGAAACTGACCTTATATTTGTCACCTAGAAACTAAGACATTTCTTGGTTAGAACTTCAAAAGATGAGTTAGTTGGGGTGCACACTGATGTAAATTTCATAGATTTTTAGAACTATATTTGATGGATATGACTGTAGGGAATACCAATGAACACTTTCATTGACATGAAAAGCATGGCGCTTTGATGTTGATCAAATTTTTCCTTCAAACTCAAGAAAGCACCTATGATTTTTACGATGTCAGTAGATTTTTCTTTTCATAATTACATGTATACGGAATTATATGAAACATTAATCATTTCAGAATACTTATTTACCTTACACATATGCATTTAAATTTGTTCCACATTTTTAAATATTCCATAAGTCTCTTTAATACTGAAACATACTCTGCTGTCCGCATGTATAAGCACTTTATCCACTTTCTTACTCTAGAATATCTTTGTTGCTTCTCAACTTTGGTAGTTGCAAATTACCATGTTATAAAAGGTATTTTATGGAGTTGTTTTCAAATATTTTGAGTAAAATCTAAAATGTTATAATTTTATGCATATGGTAGGAATATGTGGCTTGTAATTACAACAAAATATTTTTTCATTATGCTGAATATTTTTGTATTATCATCAGGAATAGATATGTGCTTCTTTTTCTCTGATTCCTTATTGATAACCAGTTTTTTGTTTCTTTGTGTTTCAGCTCTTCCAATGACTCTGTAGGGTTTATTAAAATATTATATATTTTATATTATATTTTATCTGTATTTGGCACTGACATATATTCCTTGTTGAGATATATGTTATGTGGCATACTTTAGTATGGATAACTGATTTCCTGCAAAGAAGTTTTATACACAATTTAATTTGTTTGTTTATTTTTTATTATTTTATTAAATTCAATGACAAAGAAATACCAATGAGACAGTTTCAAAACTGTTTAGCAGGACAGTTACAATAATTAATATGTTGCATATTGTCTTTGTAGTAATCAGATTACAAGATGCAGACATGATATCTTGTCTAATCATTACTAGTACAACTGTTTCATGTCAATCAACTAAGAGAATATGGCTGTATATCCGTCCTAATTTTTTCACTACACAGTGATCCATTATTTATATCCTTCTGTTTTGTGTCAGATGGGTGTTCCATTGCCATTAAAATATTGTAGATGCATGAATTCAGTAAAATAACACAATGTAGTCCAATATTCCATAATAGTAGTGTGTTATCAACAGAGCTGGCCGTGTCAGAAGTTGTTGACTTGAGCCTGTTACAGTTCAGCATATTAATATTGCTTTACTTATTATACTTCATTGTTAGACTTCTCTACTGAATAGTTAGGACCAAGATAAAGGAAGATCTAAGTATGGTGAGACCCAGTGGACTCCGTACTAAATACATAAAAAACAAATAAGTAAACAATTATATGTACGTATTTCACACTGGAGTGCTAACATAGATAGTACTGTATTTTTACTTCTATATTTTACCTATGTATTGTTAGTATAAAAAGGCAACTGACTTCTTTATATTAATGTTATTCCTTGCATTCATGCTATATTGTGTTCTGGGGAGTTACTGTTTAGATTTTCTATGCAGACAGTCACATAATGTATGACCTAAATAGGTTTCATTTCGTTTTATTTATATGTCTTCTCTAAGTATATTAGAAACAATTTCTTGTAAAATTTTAAAAAATAGCAGTGAGAAAGCATATGTTTTCCCATTCCTGATGTATGTAGCAATATTTGGGCTTCTTATCATTCCATGTTATGATACCTATAGCATCTTCATAGAATTTTTATTCAGTGTGTAGTTGTTCACTTTTATTCCAAATTAAATGGCATTTTGTATCGTTAAATGGATTTGGAGGTCATACAATGTCTTGTATGCATCTCTTGATATGATGGTATAGTGATTTTTCATTTTGTGTTGTTGACTGTATCATATGTGTTAGACAGAAAATGTTGGATCTGTTTGATTGCTTATACGAAAATATGCTTCATCATAGTGTATACATATATTTGACTATTGATAGTCTTTTACGATATGGCACATATATTTTTGTCACACATGTGTTTTTCAGTGTCCTTTTCTTACACTTGATGTGAATGTTAGTGTAATAGTGGGCCTACTGAAAGACAGAAGCTATTTCCACTGTTTGAAATTCTGTAAGAGGTTACATAAAGTTGGATAAATTTAGTTCTAAAATGTTGGAATAATTCTAAAATGAATCCATACATGCTGGTGGCTTTCAAATGTAAATAGATAATAGTTATTTTTTGAATGTTTAAAGTGATTGTTTAATGAGGTTTTCTATTTTTTTTTTTTGTCTTTTTTTGAGACAGGGTCTCGCTATGCATTTGAGGCTGGTCCTGAGCTCACTTTTGTAGCCCAGGCTGGTCTCGAACTCGCACCAATCCTCCTGCCTCAGCCTCCCGAGTGCTGGGATTACAAGCGTGTGCCACCACGCCCAGCATAATGAGGTTTTCTAAGTTTGTATTTGTGTAATGGCAGATTGCTTTTTTTTTTTTTTTTTTTTTTTTTGCGGGAGTAGGATTCAAACTCAAGATCTTGCACTTGCCTGGCAGGCACTTGTGCCACAGAGCTAACTTCCCAGCCCTGGAACATTGTATATTCTACGAAATTATTATATGGCAGGGAGATTATTAAATCAATTGGTAAATAGTTGTCTGTAGTATTCCATTAACTTTTGATATATAAAAATTTACAGTGATATTAAATCTTTAATTTACATTAAAATAATTTTTGTTGACTTTTTTCTGTTTTTCCATTCATTTTAATGAGAAAAAACCATAAAATAACAACGAAGCAGTTTCAAAACAGGTTAGTACGACAGTAACAATAATTAACACACTGCATATGGTTGTGTTCATAGAACTTATTCAGAGGAAAAGATTCATACATAATATCTTGTCTAACACTATTAGTATAAACCCGTCTCAGTGAACTAAGAGAAAGTAGCTGTGTATATGTCCTATCTTGTACATACATATATTTTTTGTAACAAAATGGCCCTTTATTTTTAACTCCCCCTTTTTGTTTTGTTTTGTCAGAGATGGATATTCCCTTGCAGTTAGAGAAACTGTATTTGGAAAAGCCTTTTAAGGACTTTTTCATACTTGAGCCCAGTCCAAATATCATAGGTACTTGACCTGAGTACTGGCTGGAAGTTGTTATTACTTTTGTACTAGTTGTCTGGATAATGATATGAATTGTAGCATTCTTCAAAAAAATCCATTTACTTTTGTCAATATATTTATTTATTTGTGTGTGTGTGTGTGTGTGTGTGTGTGTGTGTGTGTGCGTGTATGTATGTGCATGTGGCCAGCTCAGCTCACCTTGGGGGAGGGGCTGTCATGACTTGTGGTGCCACGGACTGAATCGTGGTTCCCTGAACATTTGCTTAAGCTTGCCTAAGAAGGTGTTTTTGATCAATGAGCTATCATGGCAGCAACTCTGTCAGTTTATTAACCATGACTTTAATTGTATTAAATTTTGTTTTTAAGGTTTTTTTTTCCTGAACTGGGAATTGAACTCGGGACCTTGCAGTGGCCAGGCAGGAACTTATGCCCCTGATCTATCTCCCCAGGCCCTGTTATGTTTTTATGCTACTTGTTTCTTTAGATTACTTTGGATTTAATGGTATATCCGGATTATTTTTCTTAACTTATAAAAGAGATCATCTTTACATAGCCTATACAAATTTAGGTTGAAGGACAATTTTCTGTGTGTCATCACAAAATTATCGGGCAGATTTAGGTTTACAATAAAGAAAAACAAATTAAAATATTTTTCCTTAAATACATGCAATCTTTTTATCAACATTCAACACTAGATTATATTTATTTAGAAATAATGGGCCTCCATTAGCACATCTTTGCTGGTGAAATTTAATAGTTTATATGAAATTTTGCACTTTGTGTTCCACATTTCATACGATCATGAAAATATATAATAGCATATATCCACAAGTATAGTATTTCACAAAGTAAATTACTCTCATAAAATTTCTATGTGCTTACTTTCCTTGAACTCATTTGCTAATCCTTTACTTGTTTTCAGTAATTTATGTTATTCGATCTTCTTTTATCTATTGGAAGTATAAAAGTTATGGCATGAGTTTAAAAGTTATGCTATTTTTCCAATATCTTATTCTTTTTTCTTTTTTTCCTTTTCTGATATTTACAACACATTACTGGTTTCCTCTAAAACTCTGACGTTTTATGTTGGATACACTGGACCTTCAACCATTTATTAGTTATGGGTTATTTACATTTGTCTATAGATATTTCTATTCATGCAATTCTGCTTTTTGTGGCTTATTGCATCTCCTTCTCTATGGGCACAATTTGCTTTATACCATTACTTTCTGGTAGATCAAAGAGTTAGGATATTTCTATTTTGTTCATTTATTCATTTCATTTTCTTGTCGATGGGACACAGTACTCAACATCCACAAAATAAAGGAGAAATGATTTATTTTGGGCTACATTATTTTGAAGGTTTAATCATTAGTTGGCTGATGCCAAATTAAATAGGCATGACAGAGACATATAGCTACAGGAAACAGAAAAGTACCAGCAGCACTTTCAGGGAAATATGCAAGGCTCTCAGTGACTCTCCTATTCAAAACATGTTTCATCACCTAACATAACATTTAGCTGCAACTTCATGAGCAGACTAATACTCAAGTAACTATCATGCTAGCAAGTCCTGAATCCTTCCCAAAACACCACCTATTATCATAAAAGGCACTGTTGGCACATCTTGATATAAACAATAACATGCCATCCATTATTCTTTTTTTTT
>PVJA010048803.1:0-13970 GCA_004027025.1 Myocastor coypus
TTTTTTTTTTTCCTTTTCCCCCTTTTTTTCTTTGAAAGTTGACATATTGCATATTGTCCTCACAATCATTCTATAGAGTGCAGTGTGTGGGCATGACCCACCTCCCTATTCATGTTCCATAGAAAAAAGAAAGAAAGAAAGAAAAAAAAAAAAGAAATGTGGATTTAGAAAGGTTAATGTTTAGTTGTTTGAACAATCTTATATACCTATATGTATTAATCTAAACTGATCCGATGATGAAAATATGTAATATAACCATTGTTAAATTTAAACAATAAAAGAATTGGGAAAAAAAAAAAAAAAAAAAAAAAAAAAAAAAAAAAAAAAAAAACAAGTAAAAGTTTGACATAAACACTGTAGAATAACCAAACAGGACCTGTGAAAACTATACCTTAGTAGTTTCATTCTTTAATAAGTAATTAAGCATACTCAAAAAATGATGTAGTAATTAAAAGTATAAGACAATTACATTCATGGTTTCCTCAGAAAACAGTTGTGGCAAATAAGATGATATGTATTGTAAGCGGGCCATAAGGGAAAAGGCTGATGCATTCATTGGTCACTTCCTGTGGGACAAAATGCCAGACACCTGCAGCTTACAGGAGGAAGTTTCTTTTGGCTTGCAGTTTCAGTCTGCAGTTGGCTGGCTCCAAGGCAGAGGTAGCAAAGGGGCACCACGGGGGAAGGTGCTTGGCACAAGGTGGTTGGGAAGCAAGGCAGGCTGGGCTCGGAAGAAGGATGCGCTGGCCACAGCCCAAGTGGCCTGCTGGTGGCGCGGCCTGCTTCTAACAGTGCCTACATTTGACTATCGGCCTTGTCAGTGGATGAGTGTGCTGCTCGGTGTAAAGGTGTCTGATCCAGTCACCTTCCAAACACAAGGTTTTGGGGGGCAGTTGTAACGGGTCTTTCCTTAGCTGCAGAAGAAGCTTGTGGCTGTCTTTGCAAAGTGTGCAGAGTTGCCAGAGTGCCAGCACTGCTGAGGAGTCCCAAGTCCAGAGCCTTCTTGGACACGCTTCATTTTCACATGATAGGCACGATGGATCATCAGCTATTTGGTGAACAGAGGGGTCTATGCACATGTTCTATAAATATGTTTTAAAGAATACTAAGAGACCTTTTCTTATTAGTACTTGTTTTAAGTACATGCAGTTTATAATCTTCCTCCTCCCTCTCTCCTATAAAACCCTTTTCACCTCCATTTTTATCAGTATTATCAATCTGTTTATACATACGATGTTTATATTCACTGAGCTCATTAGGTTCCTATATAAGGTGATGTGCAGGAACTCTCTTCCCCACCCTTCCTGTCTCATTCTCTTGTACCCCTTCCCATTTCCAAAGCATCTGTCCCCTTATCTCCTGTACATCTTTTATTTACTCTCTGTACCTTACCTTCCTCCAGTGGTGGGAATGCAAACTAGTCCGACCATTATGGAAATGAGTATGGAAATTCCTCAAAGAACCAAAATTAGAAATCCCAGCTGTCCCTCTTTTAGCTATCTTCCCCTAAGTAACTTCAGAACAACTTACATGAGTACTAGAAAGATTCTTAATCGGAGCATCTAAAGAGACAGGATTTCCACTGTTGGATTACAGAGAAGTCTTGCAAAGTACCCCTTGCCACGGGCAGTGGACGCTTCAGAGCCCAAAGCACGTCAGCACACTGAAGGCTCCCTCTAGGGATGTAGGGCAGCCACAGTGGGGGATTTCACTTAGCTTGGTTTATCCAAATTATTTTTTCAATGTTTAATAAATATGCAAAAACACTAGCTATTTAATAGCTATTTAATATATAATACCAAGTCTATTTTATACTAATAGTTTATCTCACTTCTGATGCTGTTTACATTGAGAGAACTTTATAATGTCATATGGTTTATAGTTGAACAAATAGGTATGTGGGCTGTGGATGTAGCTTCCTGGTAGAGCAGTTGCCTAGTATGTGCAGGGTCTTAGGTTCAATCCCTGGCACCATATATATATTTGTTATTATTCCTTCAGTGATACAGCATAACTATGTACACAGTATTTATATCTATAAATTATTTCAAGTATAAAGGAGGCTATGCTTTGACTGTATGCAGATATCATTTATTTACGGGACTTGACCACCTGCAGATTTTGAAATCTGTGAGCCTCCTGCAACCAGCCTCCTGTGGAGAACAAGGGACAAATGTAATTAATGTAGCTTTGGATCATTGGTCAGCTCTGTGGAGGTAGCCTGCTGGCAGAAAACCTGAAGCAGTGCTGAATGGCTTGTGGTAGAGACTTGATATTCTAGGTATTGAAATATAAAATAGCTGAGTGTTGGAAACTGATGCCAGGAGTTCCGAAAAAACTTAGTTTTTAATTTGTCATTCTGTCCGTCATTTTTACCTAATGTGTGTGCAGACCCAGAGAAAGATACTTGGAAACAGACCCCCTTCTCTAGGCTTCTGTTTCCTGCAAGTCTCAGTGGAGGCCTTTTCCTGACAAGGACTAGATGTGTTTTGGGGTAGGGAGCTGTCTGAGGCATGAGGATGATGGTCCTCGCCTGAGGATCCTTTCAAATAAGAAAGTTGTGCAAAAATAGATCAGCCACCATTCCCTGATCCAGTTCTACAGATCCAGGTTCTAGCCCTCAAATCTTTGGCAAGTTTCTTAACCTGTAGCCATCAGTTTCCTCATCTGGAATGTGAGGATGGCAGCATTTGCCTGTGTGGTATCATGAACGTGGGCTAGTACTGGTGAAAGCACATATAAATATAGGGAAAAACAGACAATAGACAGACAGACGCTGAACTCACTATTGTCCATCCCCTGCTGGTCCCAAGCACAAGAGCTCAGTGATCTTCCTTCCTCAGCCTTCTTGCCACTGGGAGGCCAGGCACACACTCATGAAGCTCCAGTCTAAGACAGGACACTTTCTAACCAGAGGTGAACACTAAAGAGTTGAGAGTTGATAATATTGAATAAAACTACAGTGTTCTGTGGTTATAAACACTTGGAACCAAAAGTTGGACAACCCCCTTGCATGTGAGGACAGTGAGTCTGTTACAGGAAAGGAGAAAAGGTCAGTTGGCAGAGGCAAGCTCTGTGGTTCTCATACTCTGCCATGCAGTAGAATCGCTTGGATTTTGTTACATTTGGGTCATAAAGCCCTACTCTCAGCATTTCTAATTATGTAGGTTGGGTTAAGGGATGAGTATCTGCATTCTGAGAAAGAGTTCAGGTGCTCTGACTTTGTATTGATAGTTAGTCTGGCTTTGTAAGCCCAAGAAAGGAGTTTAGAGTGTTCTATCAGTGCACCAAAAGGCCAATGAAGGGTTACAGGAGGGACATGATCTGATTTACACATTAGAAAATTACTGCTACTACAGAAGAGAATGGATTTCAGTGTACAGGAGGCTATTGGAACAATCTAGGCAAAAGATGATGGCTTACAGGTCCAGCAAAATGTTGAAGTGTTAGGATATATTTTAGAAGTTAAAGCCCATGGAATTTACAATGGATTGGAAATAGAAAATAATAAGAGACTAAGAGAATCAGTGTACTCTTAAGAGATCTGTGTGAGTTAGTGATGCCATCTACAGACATAGAAAATCATGAGGTTTGTGTGGGAATGAGAATTCAAGATAGAGAGGAGAGGTCAAGAGTTGGGGTTATATGAAATTTGAGATAGCTATGAACGTCCCGATGGAGACCACTATAAGATTTTTTTGTTGTGTAAGTCAGAGTTACATAAGCAGCAAGTGTTGCAAATGTGAATGTGAAAGCCATCACATGCAGATGATATTAACCATCTTGGGTCATGATTATATCACCTGCTGGGGGGCTGTGGGATGAGACTAGGGAAGGGCACAGAATGGGTCCAATGGAGCCTCAGTGTTGAGAAATCCCGCAGAGATGAAAGCGTGGACTGAGGAGTGGCAGAGAAGAAGAAAACACTAGATTGTGTGGCCACACACACACACACACACACACACACACACATACACACAGACACACACACCACCAACACTGCCACCACCACCACCCAAAACAAGAAAAAGTCCAGAACAGTGAGTTTGCACAATTGTGAAATCGAATTTAATGTGACCAAGATGGCAAAGATAATTTTGTTTGATTTGGATCCACGTGGGTCATTAGTAACCTTGACAAGAGAAGCGTGGACTAAGAGTCAAATGGTGTCATGGCTCTGTCTTGGTTTCCTTTGCCACATATCTTTTGAAACCAGCGTGACGTACTTGCTGGGATTTGAAGTGAGGGCTAGCAAGCAAAGAGAGTTTTACTGTGAACTGGATTCCTTCAAAAAGCATGATGCTGTTCCCACCTTGGAGCAGATTTTATTTAGCTAAGTGTCTAGTTTGATTACATACAGGTAAACTGGCAAAATTTAAGAAATTGATCTCCAGTTTACTAGTGAGGTGCAAATTTAGGGGCTTTGAAAACATTTCCAGTTACTTTGGGAGACTGCCTCATGCACGCAAAGTACAGAATTTCTTAAATTTGATATTCCTCTGGGGTAGGTTATAAATTTCTTTTTGCTTCTTAGATTGTAATACTTAAAAGGGCTTTCTTTAAGGCATAATTTAATTTTTATATATTTGTCTTTAATAATGAAGCTATATTTTTGTAAAGTACTATCAGTATATAAAAATGTTATAAATAAAGCAAACAGATGAAGTCTCTCCAGGCTTAAGCATCTTATAAAGCATGTTACTCTGCCTCATATAAAACTTGAAGGTTTCTGTCTTTAAACCAAGAAAAATATTTGATCAAAATTCCATTCTTGTGCTGAACTTCTTTTATCATGTGTTGTAAGGGTATGAATATTGACAGTAAAGGAATTTGAACATAATGGTTGCAAGATTTTGAAATTTTATGTGATGTAAGATGATAAAATCAATAGTGCAAATGGATGTCTATTAACTGCCTAATTAAAATGAGCTTTTGTTATATTTAAATATATTGCAGGACTGGGGAGAATGCTCAGTGGTCTAAGTGCCAACCTGGCACGCTCAAGGACCTGAGTTCAATCCCCAGTACCACATGCCATGCTGGTCCCAACACCCCAGGTATACCTGTAATCCCAGTGCCAGGGAAGCTGAGACAGAAGGACCACTACAAGTCTAAACCACATAGTGAAACTCTGTACCAAATATAATTAATTAATTATATATGTTAAATAATGTCTTCATTTTCATTATAAAGAAAATGAGATGTAATATGGAGATAATTTTAATAAATCATGTACAACTTTGCTTATGCAGTATTCATGTATTAACTTTAGCCTTCACTTGGCGAAAATTATTGTGTGAAATGTTTTTTCGGCATAACTTTCTCTCCACATAGACAGTGTCTAAATGATAGATACTGGTAGTCACACTCAACTACTGGTGAAGAAGAGCTTGCACAGTAATACCTCAGGCAGGAAAAGTGACATAAATCTTTCTGCTTGAAAGAAGCGAGGAACCCTTGGTAGTAATGCTAACTTCAAAATATTAATGATACTTAGCCTTCATAGCTCATGTGTGTTGGTAATACGGCTATTATTGACTCATGGCATCTCCCACATTACCAGAATTTTCTATATTTAAATCTAAACATGAAGTAATTTCTTACATTTGTATTTAGATAATCCATCTAGATTTGATTATCTTCACCATAGACTTAGGTTTGGGTGACATTTATTTATTTATTTTTTTAAGATTTATTTATGTGTGTATTTGGTACAGTATCTCACTATGCAGCTCAGACTCGTGATGATGTTCCTGTCTTCAGCCTCCCCAGTGCTGGGATTACAGGTGTGCTCCACCATGCCCAGTTCCAGTGACCAACTCAGCATACTGGCAACATAGTGCTGTGTATTGAAGCCGGGTCCTGGTGCTTGCCCGGAAGGTGCTTGGACTGCCAACCTATCTTGCCAGCCTTTGGTGATATTTAATTATTTTATTGCTTCAGAGAATCTAATCAAAAAATTAGGAATACTAGGAGACATGAGTGAGTTAAAAAAGTATATATATAATACAAAATATATATATATATATGTATATATATATGTATATAAATGTATATATATGTATATATATGTATATAAATGTATGTATATATATGTATATAAATATATATATATATATATTTAAGTTGCTGGTGAATATAAGGTTACATGAGTTAAATCTTAAAGCTGCTTGGATTTAGGCCAAATCCAGACCTCTGCTAGCTGTTCTTTTGCCTAAATTGGACTATGTTCGTAAAGAAACCAGGAAAACACATTCCTGAGTTTGATGTGAAAGGGTCACAGTTGGGAACCAACATGTAACTGACCCTTTAGACTTCAGCTGTCTAAATTATTGTTTTCTTTAAGAATGGAATCCCGTTGCTCTCCCCTGTAAAGATCTCCTGGTCCCTGCCTTCCCATTCCCACCCAGGCAGTTTAGGCTGCCATGACTTCAGAATTTTCAGGATCCCTCCTGTTGCATGGTACTGCCTTTTTGCTGTGTACTGCTAGTTCATGATGAAAGGACCTTGGTCACACTCAAGGGTGCTTTTTCAGAAGCAAGGGCTAAATTTATTTTATTTTATTTTTTTAAAATTTAATAATAAATGTCTTATTAAAGTAATAACAGGACTGTTAGATATTCTCAATAGTGCTTTGTTCTGCTCTTTTTGTTATTGCTATAATCAGTTTATTGCTAATAATTAGTGATTATGTATTGCTTACTTTTCTCTTACTTTGGAGACAAGTACGTGATGCTCAAAGTTATAGAAGGAAAGGTTTATTTCGCTGACAGTTTGTGGAGGCTTTAGTCTCTAATCAGCTGCCTCCAAGGCAGGGTGGCCTGGCACTGGGGCAACAGTTCAAGGCTGCAGAAGACACAAAAGCAACAAGAACACAAAGAGCAGGGGATCAAGCCTCTTTTCCTCTCTTAAGTGTAAGCAGGCTCTCCTGTTCCCCTGTGGCGGGGGTAGCGCTCAAACCTTCCCATGTCCTCCTCTTGTGCAGGATGAGGATGCTTAAAAAGTGAGGATGCTGGCTCCCTGCTGACTCACTTAGGTAAGCCTCTAGATCTCTCAAGTTGACACAATGTATCAATTATTATTATAGATATATTATAGATGAGTTCTCATTGTAGACCCACACTATTTTAGGACTTAAAGATAGCAACACACAAACACAGAGCATCACAACCGTGAGCTAGAGGTTATTGCAGTATGCATCAAACAAGGAAGACATCTCTGAAAATTTCAAGTTGCTCTGGACCATAAAAAAATAACAGTGTGTATAAAATACAGGGAGATGTTTGAGGTGGATACTGTTGACCTGACAGACTTTCGACTGGAGGAAATCGGTAGGAAAGAGGACTTTTGGCCTTAGGCAACTGAAAAAAGAATTGATTTGTTGAGGTGAGAGTTGGAGACTCTTTTAAAATTCATTTCTGTTACTGCTGCGTGGTGAATTTTACTTTCCTTGTGCTTCCAAGTTGTTTGTTGCACATGTGTGTAAGCTGTGGACCTTTTGGCTTATTAACTTGGTACCAAGGCATTTTCCCTGAATTCTCAGTTACAAAAAGTTTTCTGTTGATCACCAGTTTCCTATCTCCTATGGCTTCTCTGTAGAATTTTGCTAAACTGCTCAACTCTAAAAAGTATCATTTTCTTAAGTGACTTTATTTGCTTTCCTTGACCTGAACTAGCATTTGTTTGTAGTCTTTTCCGGTGTGTTTCAATTGACTCTACCAAACCCAGTTTCTGCTTCCTATCTATAAATCATTTGCAGATTTCCTAAGACATTCTCATCTGTGATCAGGTCTATCACTTTTATTCGTATTTTAGATCAATCGTCAGACTGTACAGTAGTTTCGTACATGTCATTCATTCTGTTGCACCATGAACACTGTAAGGTGAGACCTGCCTCACTCTTCTCTGTGTCACAGTGTATGAGCACGGTCTGTGCCAATCATTGTTATGGGATAAATTACTATGCATGAGTGAGTGATGTCTGGGACTGAAAACTGAAATTGAAAGGGGGTAGCATTTTTTTTTTCACATAGATTTTCACGCACTTCTTATATATTCATTATAATAGCATTTAATGTTCTCTTTTTGCCTTTGTAAAAGAATACTTTTGTGCAATCTAGTATGTCTAATTATATTACTAAAATTAAGACCTTATCTTAATAAGTTAATGTAAAATATTTCTCTCTCTTCATGATCATCAGGGCACAGGGCTGCTTGGGTTTGTGAGATCATAAATTTTGAAAATACCAAATATGTGGGTCTTGTTTTATTATTTTTCCCCCCTAGGAAATACAGAGGAATTAATATCTATATTTCTAAGAGGGAAGGAAAGTATTCATTTTTCTTAAAGCAGTTAGCCTTTCTTTTAAAGAAACATTTTAAGAAGTTTTAATTTTTAGTGTTTAAATATAAACAAATATGTCATTCCCATAGTTATTTTTTCATGTTTCATTTTTCAACCATTGCATCACTGAATTGACTCTTGTAAGTCTCCCCCCCACCCTAGGATGTCTGTTGTTAGTATTATAAATTAGTTACTGGGTTGGTTTAGTAAGTGACACTGAAAAATATTTCTTAGAATAATTGTGAGAATTTTTATTGAAATGGATGCACACTATATCAAATCGCCAACCACAGTTCACTGTTCATTGTGAAGTACGGTGGTAAATGGAGCCACCCAGAGGCACTTTTCCTCATTCATGGTGGTAGAAATGTAGTAGAGCATTGAAGCTGGTACCCTCCCTAACCCCAACTTCGTGGGCAGCTGAAGGGAGAGGACTGTGAGTTTGATCCCACCCTGCGTAACAATGAGATCTGTCTCAGAGTGAGGCGAAAAATAAGTGTTGAGATTTAGAAACTGGTACCTAAGGAGAAAAGGATGTATACTTGGGGGTTTGATAAAATTATATTGAGGAAAAAAAATTCATTTTCTACATTTTGTTTTCATTTTAGGAGAAAAACAAAAGCCAAGGCTCCACTTCCTCCAGCTGAAACAAAGTATGTGGATGTCTCTTCAGCTGACAATTCTGTAGAAGCCCCTGCTTTGATCATGGAGCAGAAGGAAAACGTAATTGATAAGGACATTGAGCTTACGGTGGTTTTGCCTGGTGACATCATCAAGTCTGCTACTGTTCATGGCAGGTATGTTGAGAAAGTAAACTGCTCGGACCTTCTTTTCTTTTACCATTCAAGTCCTTTGTAGTAGCTCTCTTGATGTTATCTTTTTGTGGCAAAATGTACTTCACTCACCATTTAGTTATATGTTTTTAAAGGTAAAATGCTAAATGGGTATTACAGTTTTTTATCCGTGTTTTAAAATCAAGGCTAAATGAATTAATTCCACTAACCCAAATGATTCTTAAAATTTGAAACTCTTATTTTTTAAGTTACAAAAAATAAGCCTTTCTTAGAGGGGTTCTGAATACAGATTGGGTTTTTAAGTCAGTGATCTGAAAACAAGACATACTTCCCCTTTTATAGTAGTCACTTTCCTTCTGTGAAACAAAAGCCCAAGCATTCATACCTCTGCTGGTTATTTAAATGAGGAGAGGTCTACTTCTGCTCCTAAGGTCAGAGGTTTCCTGCCAGGGCCCTGTGGTCCCAAGGCTGAGATAGCACTGCAGATGAGTTTCTCAGCCTGCAGCAGCCAGCAAACAGAGAGAGAGGTGTGGAAGCCAGGGCAAGCATCTACCTGCCAGAGTAGCTCCCCATCCAACCAGACCCCACTTTCCAGCAGCGTCCACAGCTATGCAGTCTTTGATGGCTTAGTCCATAGCTGACTGTAGTACCCTATGATCTGGTCACCTTCCCAGAGCCCCTGCATGCAAGATTTGGCAGGACATATTAGATACAAAGCATAGCATCCCTGCCTGATTGCTCTTTCCACTTTAAGCTGATTCTTTGATTTGTAAAAGTTACCACTTTATTTATTTATTTATTTGTCTGTCTGTCTGTTTGTTTGTTTGTTTGTTTGTTTGTCTTTTTTGAGACAGGGTCTCGCTATGCAGTTGAGGCTGGCCTTGAGCTCGCTCTTGTAGCCCAGGCTGGTCTCAAACTTGCACCAGTCCTCCTGCCTCAGCCTCCCGAGTGTTGGGATTACAGGCGTGAGCCACCACGCCCGGCTTAAGTTAGCACTTTAAAATGTAGTATTCTCTTATTTATGAAAACAGATACATTTCTCTGTGAACTTTTTTTTTTTATACTTCATCAGTTCAGCTTGCTTATTATAAAAGGGAGGATGAGGTAAATAGAAATGTAAAGCTCCAGCAAGGAGATTAATTTAGAGATTAGTAATTTTAAAATTAATTTAAGAGAGAGGTAGTTTAAAAACTTGCATAAAAGTTGGAAAAATGGAACAAAGCCAAATGTAATTTTCCATTTATTTCTGTAGTGGAAAGTTACAGGAACTTTATACTCCATCTTGTCCACCTTTGGCCCTCAGCTGCCCACTATTAGGAAGAGTATGTATCTACAGATTGAAGCTGTTCAGAGCTTAGGGTAGTAGTATATCTGTGTATGATTGGAAGATGACTTGGGTATTACATTTCTACGATCCTTTTTTTTTTTTTTTAGGGAACTCATACTAACCTTAAATGTAAGATTTTCAAAAGCAAATAACTGCAAATTATAAACATAGGTGACAATAAACTAATTCAGTTGTAGCAAATAATACATGGTGTCATGAATTAACACTCACATGAACTGCGTTTTGCCATTTATGTTTGAAAGTAGTTTTTGAGATCATGCGTTAAACTTTATTTGTGGAGTTGAAACTTACAGCTGCCCTCCCTACCCCTACATGTGCCTTAGATTTCTGAGTGAGGAAAGCATCTTGGGAGTTACGTCTTGTCATCTTACTTCGTGGCAGAGGACCACTGCCATGACAAATAATAATATGATGATGATGATGTATTTGAGTGAGAGTTATAAAGAATACTATTTGTTTCCCTGAATTTCAAGTAAGTTAGAAAAAGCATTTTCCTAGGGCTTCCCTGCTGCTTACAGGTAGTACTGGCCTCACCACTGTCATACTCTTAAACTTCTTGGAAAAATCGCTGTATATAGCCATCTTTCCTGTTTGCTATCAGTCAAGCTCTGGCTTTACCCCCCTAAATCTGGTTTGGGAGTCATGGTTTTCCTTTCCGACCTATCCCTCACAATTACCTTCAACCTCATGCACACTGCCTGAAACTAGGAGACGCTCTACCTGCAGTCAGGCTGCCCTGTCCGTGTCTTCTTAATACAAGCTTTCTGATAGCTTCTTCACTCTCTTAATTTAATTTTTTCTTTACCCCCCTTACTCCTTCAGCCTCAGTTATGACCTTCCTTTGTTGCATTTTTTCATGTCTAAGTTTTCATGTTTTCTAATTTTTGTTCATTTCTAATTATAGGTTTATGTCAGTCCTTTCTGCTACATTTCTATCCAGCCTGGAAGCTATACTTTCCTTACCTTCTGACCCTTCCAGTATGTTGGCCTTCCAAGTCCCTCCATCTGAGTAAATTTCCATCAGTCATGTTTTTACCCTGGACTACTACCTGTTGTTGAACTACTATATTCTCATCTATGAAAATTTTGCTAAGATTAAATACTACGAGTGCTTGGCACTTGCTGCAGTTGTTTGTGTGGGGGGTTGGGGAGTAGGAGGGTGCAGACAGAAGCCAGAGTCCCCTCTGCCTACTGGGGGCTGCCTTCCTTCATCCGGGAACCTTTCCATCCCCTGTACCCACAGGCTAATCTGACTAAAGTGCTTCTCATTTTGTGGCACTGCCTTTGATAAAAGGCTGCAAAGGACAGCAATCCAATACCTGACTAAGGAAGTTCTAACTACTGATTATGGAGATTGGGACATGTGATTTTCTCCTCTGAAATTAAGTAGGCTTTGCCTTTGCTGCTCTCCTTTGTGTCTTAAGCTCCACCACATGATTCTTTGTGCTCTTACAGATATTCCACGATTTATGCTGCCTTGCTTTCTTGAACTTTTTAAAAAAAACTTGGCAGAACTTATCACCTTCACTTTCCCCAGCTAACTTATACAGAGCTCCAATGACACTTTTTCTATAAAGGCTCCCTAAGTTCTCAGAATCAGCTATTCTCTCGGCTTTCTACCATTTCTGTTCTGATTCCTATATTACGGTCACAGAGCGTTCTCCCATGCTGTGACTCCTGTGGGTGCCGTCTCTTCTTGGGTGAACCAGAAGCACCGTGGCTCATGGACTTACTTCTCTTTATAATGCCCACAACGTTTTATAGCAATGCAGTGAGCATTAGGTTATCAGAATAAACATCTTTTCCCTAAACCTTTATATGTAGTTAGTGGCATCCACTTAAGTGGTGTTTAGAATTTGGAGTGAGCCACAATGTTTTTCCAGAACATTTTAAGAAAAGATATTTTCTCCACACAGATAGGAATGCCCAGAATGGTAAGGCTCTTGATTTTTATTGTGTTTAGATTGTTTAGTGTTGAAGAGTTTTTCAGGAGCTAGAATGTATTTATTACTGATGTTTTTACTACCAAGTCTAAGAACTTTATTAATAGTGTAGCCATCTAAGTATGAATTCCAAGTACTATGACTAATTTTTTATATTAAATGCTTATGATTTAAAGTCTTTGTATGATTAGTAATATGTTAAGAATATGATTCTGGAATATTTTAGTCATTTGAGATACTTTTCAGGGCAACTTGAGATATATTAAGAACATAATTAGAATAACGTAAGAGTGTGATTTGGGAAATATATATAGGGCAATTAGAGCCATCTTGACAGTTTCACCTTTGCTGGCCTATTGTTTTAGAAAGTGTTTAACAGTAAGAAAATATTCAACTAAAAATATTCAGTGTTTCTGAGAAATATTAGCTAATTGATGTGAAGATGCAGTAATGAAGATGAATGTCTTATGGTTTCATTATCAAAAATAGGAAATATTTCTACAGATAATGCTAGAAATTGCTGGAAGACTAGGAAAGACAATTTTAAATAGTTGGTTCACGTCCATAAGAACTTCTAAGTAAAATCAGATTATAAAAGGTCTCTAATATAGTACTGTGGGACCCATCTTCTCTGAATTTGTCTGAGTGTTTCTCTTATTTATTTTGATGGCACTGTGCATTTGCTGTGAAAAATGACATTAGCATCAGAGATCAGCACCTAGAAAATTGGTGTATGTCACTTAACTTTTCAGAGATGCCTTTCCCCCACAATGCATCCTGAGGAAAGCTTTTTAGAAAGTTCCCCTTGGCCTTCTTGGACCTGGAATGCAGGGGTGTGCTCAGCATGTTCCATTGGTGGAAATGTGAGCCACACAGTAGCGTTAGCATCAGCAAAGTGCCCCTGTATGTACATTGATTTTCAGCAAAGATCTTGTTCAGGGTAGGGAACACAAGAAGGCTGGAGTTGGTAGGAAACTGTGCTCAGGAGAAACTAAAACTCTGTTATTCACAACTAATTTTAGTAGCCTTCTATTGGCTAAAAAGTTTTCAGTATCAAAGTCTAGTGACCCCGGGCTGGCAAGATAGCTCCGCCGACTAAGTGCCTGCTTTGGCAAGCTCAGGGACCAAGGTTTGATCCCTAGTGCCACATGCTGCGTTGGCCCTGCCCCTGGGACACCCTGAGCCATTGATGGGGTTGTGGAAGCTCATGTCTGTAATCCCAGCCCTGGGGAGGCTGCAAACAGGACCACCACTGGTCCGAGCTGTGTAGTGAGACTCTGTACCAAATACACAAAGTGGATAAATAAAATAATGAAAAAACTCCCCCAAAATTTAGTGATCCCACATTGTAAATAAATAAAAGTCCTGTCTCTGCCATCTCCATCGTACCTTTGCTCAATTGATTTTGTCTGTGGTGCTAAACTGAAAACCCTGAGGCATTTCTATGCATCCTGATAGCATGGATGATTGAAGGAAAGACAAATGAAGATTCTTGGTTTACCCTCGATGGCTTTCCTTTTTTTTTTTTTTTTTTTTTTTTT
>PVJA010048804.1:0-14008 GCA_004027025.1 Myocastor coypus
TTCTTCTTCTTCTTCTTCTTCTTCTTCTTCTTCTTCTTCTTCTTCTTCTTCTTCTTCTTCTTCTTCTTCTTCTTCTTCTTCTTCTTCTTCTTCTTCCTCCTCTTCTTTTGTGGAACTAGGGATCAGAGTGGTCCAGGAAGGAAAAGACAGTTTTAAGTTTGGTAAAGATCTGAGTACGAAAGAGACAGAATTTGATCTCCATTTTCTTACAAATGACTGGTGCCATGTGAAGAACAGATTCTAGGGGCCACAGGGAGAAGCAGAGATCTCAACTCAGAGACTGTAGTGCTGGCTGTGACATCACAGTGGCCTGAACAGGCCGTGACTCAGGAGACAGTCTTGGGGGCCAGGCACAAGCGCCTTGGAGACAGTGGCCACAGAGCTTCCTCTGGGGTAGATGGCTAGAGCCTCAGGGCTCCACAGCAGTGGGAAACAGGCCTGAGGGGGCTCCATGTGGACAGAAAGGTGCCCGGATGGAGGCACCATCAGCAGCCGCAGCCGCAGACCAGACCCCCGGTGTCCGCACCAAAGCCTTCACAAGGGGCTGGCACTGGGCAAAACAAAGGGTAAGGAGTTAATCACAAAGACCTTCAGATGTGAGAAGACCGCAGCTCCTGGGAAGGACAGGGCCTGGCTTAAGTAATGCTTGAAACAACATCTAGCAGTCCTTCAGTTTTTCATGCGTGACCTCATTGATCCCCACAAAAATCAATCAAGCTGTTGATACCCATATTGACAAGCAGTAGAAAATAAGTCTTCTTGGGCTTGTTTTTCCTTTGCTCCCACGGGAAGTGCTGAGGTCAAAGAAAACACTCTTCAGACCACCGTGACGCTAATGTTTTCTCTCCCTCATTCTTAGGAGGGCATTGAAACTTCAGGGTGGCCCTATGTTCTCAATCAGTGGAGTTTCTCCAAGCTTTATTCCTGAAACTTAGGAAATAACTTAGGAATATAACCTTAGTGCCCTGTGTGATGCAATTCTGTTTATGGAGAATGGTACTGAAATAAGATGGTGAGACCAAGAGAATCTATCCCATCCACCACTTTCTATGATATTTGGAAAGTTATTTGCTTTCTACCCTGAAGCTGCCTTTTTAAAAAAAACTGTTTGAAAGCATCAAGGGTATAAGGAAGCATAACAAGGTTGTCCTCTCAACTTAGTTTTGTATTTGAACACACAATCTGTCACCCACAGGAGTGTTCATCAGACTTTCTCGACTTTGAAATTTTCACCAGGAAAATGGATAGATCAGGAGACCAAATGGAGATTTTAGCACAAAGGTCATTGGTTCAAACCTAGCCTAACTCAGCCTGAAAGCAATTGCCATCTGGTGATCATTACAAAGTGTGCTGAGGGACTAAATTCAATTTCTAGCAAGGAAAATAAACATGGGCCATTGTGGCAGCATCGATGAAGGCCAGGGATTAATTGAGCTGTGTCGTGTCAGAACCCATGCTCATCAGCGACGCAGGGCCGGAGGCCAGGCTGAGAATTTCTCCAGCGTTTATGAGAGCTCAAAAGCAGAGGTAAGAACTCTACGTGCATCTGAGTATGAATGCACATAGAGCATGCACGCAATCATACCTACATCTGTACTGAAATAGAACCTTAGTACTTGTGCCCAGCCTTACTGTTCATGGCACATAGGTCTACAGGAACCCTGTATTCGTCAGTGCACCTCTTGCTTAGAATTCCTCCCTCACGAGGACTGTGATGTAAGTGAACTCACTGAGAAGACCTCTGTAGACCCTTCCCAGAAACGCCTGTGTGTGATCCTGGCTTTTTCCACCCTCTGTTACTGTTAGGAACCAAGTATTTCCTGTCCATCCTCCCATAATAAGCAGCCGCTTTTCCACTTGCGTCGATGTTGATTCCCTTTCCTATGGGCTGGAGCACTGGTTAGAGCCGTCTCTTCTGTCTTGTTAGCCTGCCAAAATCAATCAACTTCTGGAGCTTTAGGAACCTTGTACCTGACAAGGCCAGAAAGTTAACCCCACGGGGTTTCCCTCTCGTGTGACATTTTGCTAGCTTGTTCAGTTAGCCGGGCACATTGTACAAATCGTGTAGCCCGTGAGAGAAATCAGCTGACAGCTCAACTTTTTGCTCTCCCTGTACCCTTTATGCCTTTTTTTTTTTTTTTTTTTTTTTTTTTTTTTTTTTTTTTTTTTTTTTTTTTTTGAGACAGGGTCTTGCTGTGCAGTTCAGGATGGTCTTAAGCTCACTTTTGTAGCCCAGGCTGGTCTCGAACTCACACTGATCCTCCTGCCTCAGCCTCCTGAGTGCTGGGATTACAGGCATGTGCCACCATGCCCAGATCTTTATTCCCTTTGTTGCTTTTTATGGCACAAAGTCAAGTCTGCTGCATTTGTGGGATAGACACAGGCCATGGTAGGATTTAAAGAGCTGCAGCTTCCTGCACTCACAGCAATGCCTACCGCGCACCAAGGACCTGCAGACCAGGGACGTCCTATGCTCCTGACCATCAGCATGAAGCTGGCACTGAAAGGGACGGTCAGAGCCATGCCAGGTTTCCAAACTTGGGTAACTGGGAAAACATGCTATTGCTGAGAGGAGAGATAGAGAGAGAGAGAGTGGTGGCTGATGGGAGAAACGTTTGGTCCTAGCCACCTTGCTCATAAGGTCTGTTATGACCATTAAATAAGATTTGCAATGGGAAGATGCATCCAGAGAGAGACAGAAAAGAACACTATAATGTGGGCACCCTCAGCCTAGGCATGATGGCTGGAGTAGGAGGGAGTGTGCAGGAAATGGCTCTTCTGGGGGCCCCCAACTGTTCAAAGCCAGCCCTTGGGGAGCCAGTGTGCAGGAAAGCAAGACTCCCCAGCCAGCCCCAGAGGCCAGCTTGCCATTCACTGCTTCTCCCAGGACTGCATATTTTTCTCCTGAGAACACCTGACCTGCATCTTCACACACTAAAGTGCTGTTCAACTCAGGCAGTGAAAAAATTCAAACAAAAGAGCCCTTGGACTGACCACCTTGCCACGTAAAGACCAGCTCTGGGCAGGCCACTCTGTGCCAGTGTGCCACGGTGACTGTCCCCTTGCAGCGAGTGTCACGTCCCTCTCCAGGGGCCTTCACAGGGGCCTCCGTGTTGCTCCAGTCTTTAGCAGAAGGGGACTTAACTGCCAAAATACACAAACCAGATCCTGAACACAAAATGTTAATTCATTGAGCCATGTCCTATTTCCTCCCTTTATAAGAAGGTTTTCCATTACAGATTCAATCTCTTTAATAGATACAGAGCTATTGAAATTTTGTTTTATTTTATTAAGGGTAGGAGTACAGTGATAGCAACTTGAGGACAAGCTGGTGTTTTTATAATATCTAACAATAAAGAAGAAGGAGTTTTCCTTAAAAGAAGTCTTTTGTTTAAATTTTCTCTTTCTGTTGACAATTAAGCCACCATGAACATGAAGCCCCAGAAGCGTGGGTTTTCCTTCTAACGCAACACAGATGGACACTGTGCCTCTCTCGGAGGCCACGCAGGAGAGTGGCATCTCAGCACTCAAAAGGTCACAGCAGAATTGAGTTGGTTTCAGTAAAATGAAACCAAATGAAAACTTTATGTCCACCTCCCCCAAAAGCAATTTTTCAGTTCTGCCCTTCGGGCATCGAGTCAGGGCACCACTACCAACCACAGGCTCTGCTGTTTATTATGTGGAAAGATGTGTGTGTTCACTGCCCAGAAAATTTCATCACGAAGCACCTAGAAAGTGATTCAAGAATGTTGATGGAATAAATGAATGCTTTTCCTGCTGGCTGATTGAAGCAAATGGGTAGAAAGATTGAAAGAGCACATAATTAATAAGTGCTTTGGTGTATATCTAATGTAGCATAAAACATCAGGTATGAACACTTTGTACTTATGTAACTCAGTAGCACCAACTCCTGCTGTAAAAAAATTATAGTGGGTGCTACCCATGGCGGAGCAGCTCTGAACCCTAGCCATCGCACAGCGGGCCTAGATGGGGTGCATTCTGCCCTTGGGGCGTCGAGCTGGGAGGCCACCTCACTGATTCAATTCCTTCAGCAATTATGCTTTTGGCAATTCATCCTTTAGGAAATGTTTCCTCATAAATTCATCATCTTTCCCTTCTAGGGGCAAACAGAAGATAATAGATCCTTCTATTGATTCAAAAATGATCACTTTGATTCTATTGTTCCAGAACTGGTATAAACCCATTCGCTTTCAGTGTATCCAGCCTGGGATTCTCTTTGGCCACCAAGGGTTACAATCAAGGGCAGAAGTTCCTGAATCAGGACCCGGCGCTCCTGAGCTATGACTGTGGACTCTTGGCTGGTCACTCCCTGAGTCAGGCCCAGTGGCAGCTCCCGTGTCTTGCTGCTAAAATAGAGCGTCTGAGAGTGGAGATTGGTGTGAACAGAAGGGCATTCGCATCCAGGTGCTGGGGGATGGGAAGACTGAGGTAATGGCTCTGGAACCCATGAAGGACCACCTTGCCGCTGTATCCCAGGCGGGGACAAGGGGCAGGAGGAGGCAGAGTGACAGAAGCAGAGGGCACGAAGTTCTTTTGTGACCCACGCCTACTATAGCAGGCCTGGTCCGTTCCTGAGCCAATGCCATTAACCCAGGGGTGTCCCATTGCTGCCTCCTCACTGCCGTCCCAAGACTGTCACCTCAGAGGTAATGCTTCTCACAGTAGACTTCAGGGAGCACATTCTAACCAAAGCACTCTACTTCCTGACCTGTTAAACGAGACATGTGATTGAAAACTAGGAGAAATATTGACAAATTTATTACAGCAGGAGACACAGCACCATTCGCACCCCTCAGAGTGCTCCCCTGGCTTTGAGCACACTCATCCTACTGCCCCTATGCCTTTCTGCAGAAGCTCTGAAGTCCTCTTTCCTGAGGGTCTTTAGCTGTGCCCTCCCGCCTTTCTCCCGATCCAAAATTGATTCAAAACATTTCCTTGTCATGGTCCCTTTTGACTTTGAAGGTGAGCCAGACCTAGTGAACAGGCTGGATGAGAGCACAGCGTCACGGTTTTAGGAGCTGCCTTTCTGCTGGATGGCACGTGGCAGGAGCATTCACCAGCCTTTATCAGGTCTTCTACAGACAATCAGAAGAGGACCCCAGAGCAGCTCCCGAGAGTGGCAGCGATGGTAGAGTGGGAGCGCTCAAGGCCAGGGGCAGCACTGTGAGAATCTGGGAGACTGTGTCTTCCTCTGTGGTATTTGTAAATCTTCACCAAATGTTTCTTTCCATCACCCCAGGGAAGCATCCTCTGACTTGCATCTCAGAGGTGCGATGGGAGGTGGTGAGAGCTATGGTTACAATGTCACCTCTCCCAGGAGGCCAGGTACTAGACACCTGCTTCTCAGAGCATGGCAGGAGGTGGAGCAGGGTGAGGACCCCACGCACTGAGAGTGTGCCACTGGAGGGCAGTGGGACCCCAGCCTCGCTGGCTTCCGGCTTCCAAGATGAGATCTCTTCCTCTACTCACGTCTGCCTCCCACTCTCAGCCATGGGAAACAACCAAGGAGAAAAGCTGGAGCGCACCCTGTGGAAGTGCCTGACGTTGCAGCTGCCACGCCTATGACCCCAGCAGTGACTGAGGAGTGCAGATACCTCTACTGCTGCTCACGCAGGGCCAGGCGCATGTTGCAAACTGAGAGAAAATGGCTCTTGCTCTTGCTGTCTAATTTCCAGCTTCTTGCTGCTCCTTCCATTGGTAAAAATCCAGTGGAAAGCGAGCTGGCCCGGGGTCTTACAAATGCTGTACACAAAAGTCCAGCCTCTAGTGATCCAGAAAAGGACAACAAAGATAACCAGGAGGTTGCTGCGAATCAGAGCCTCCAGCCTCCACTGACGCTGGTCTGGGAGCTGCTGGTCATGATCACCTCCGTCTCCCTTGCAAATGGTTTTGAGAGTTCCAGAAAGAGGAGGCGCAGACTCCGACACCAGTGAGCAGGAGGAAGTCAGCGTTCAGTCTGGTGGAAGCCTGAAGTACAAGGCCAGCATCACTCAAAGCAGGAGGAGGACAAGAAAAGAAAAGGAGAAAGAAGGAAGAGACCCTTCTGGTACTTAATGAACAAAGACACGTTTTGCCATTGAATCCACGTGGCATTTTACCATGGGCAAATCTTAAGCATCATTCGCAAACCTGAAGACTTAATTCACTCTGGACTCCCAACATTCTGTCCCAGTAAAGGCCCCCAAGCCTAGGGCTTTCATCTGTCTTACTGCTTATGATTCTATGGAGTTCCTTGAATCTCTGACTAGGAGTAGCGTAATGTGAAGGTTGCTTTTGTGTGAACCGCTGAGTGGATCTCAGGCCTTGATTTATTTCCCTTTTATAGTCACCAAGTTCTTGTTTGTGTTGTTGAACAATATATTTGAGAAAGCCATCCGGTTTGTCACATAACTATTCATGTTTACTCTGTTAATGGGTAAATGTTTAATTCAGGAATGCTGTCAGGATGCAAATTGAACACTTAAATGAGTGACTTACTTTTAAGATTAATTTTCTTTCTTTCTTATTTTTTTTTTTTTTTTTTTTTTTTTGAGACAGGGTCTCGCTATGCAGTTGAGGCTGGTCCTGAGCTCACTTTTGTACCCCAGGCTGGTCTCGAACTGGCACCAATCCTCCTGCCTCAGCCTCCCAAGTGCTGGGATTACAGGCGTGAGCCACCACGCCCGACAAGATTAATTTTCCAGATAAAGAGACTTTGAGGCAGATAACCATTAACTCAATCAGAAAGGTACAAAAGCTATAACACACACTCACAGAAGTACATAAAAATAACATCCTCGAATCAACATGACCACAGCTTAGAGTCTGTCGCTGACTTCTCAGAGGCTCTGCCTTTGCTGAGATACGTACGAGGTGTTTCTCCTTTCAGCATGCCTTTGGTACAGGGTTTCTCATCCTGGGCACAGAGAGAGATTTTATGTTTCTGTAGTTTGGTAAGGCTGTGAGCTCCCCCTGGAGAGCACTCGGCTCAGGGCTTCACAGCTGTTTTCTGGTTTGTTTGGGTTTTTTTAATTATTATTATTATTTTTTGTTGGGTGGCTCCATCACCATCACCCTCAGCTCAGACTGTAGCCAGATGTGGTCCTTCCGGGTCTTTTCCTCACCCCACCTCAAGAGGAAACCTGAAGACCACACTAATATTCAAGATTCCCCTCAAATGTAGCTCTAGTCTGTAAGGCCCCAGTGCTCTGTGCAGTACCATGGGACATTTGTGAAAAGCCTGGCCCTGCACAGCCCCTGTGTTCAGTGCTCCTTGGTGCACCTGGGCCCCACAGCACTGTGCCCACTGACCATAGCCCTCGCACCATCAGGGCTGAGCCCAGGTATCCACCAGAGCCTCGGGAACATGGCCAGCTCTCAATGGCTACTTGCTGAAAAAAAAGATATAATAAAAAATAAGAAAAAGCAAAATGCTTTGTATGGAAAAATGTTTTGAAGACTACAGTTCTTTACATTTAAATAGAATTTACAGTTTATAGAGTATACATGTATATACACGTACCAATTTTCAAAAACTGAGCTCCTGGGCTAGGGACATAGCTCAGTGGTCTAAGCACCTGTCTGTAAAGCACAAGGACCTAGGTTCAATCCCCAGTACTGCATGCCTCCCTGGAGCCCCTGGTATACCATGCTGACCACCAAAACCAGGCATGGTAGTGAACATCTGTAGCCCGGGAGCTAGGGAGGCTGAGACAGGAGGGTCACTGCAAGTCCAAGCTGCAGTGAGGCCCTGCACCAAATAAGCACATAAGTACAAGATTTTTTAAAAACAACTGAGCCCAGATATTGTTATGCTCAGCTTTTCAGGTGGAAAATGAAGTACATTTCCACTCAGAGGCAGTGGGCGGCTTGTCTCAGCCCCCGGACGCTCTGCCCAGGAGCGCAGGGCGGTTTCATGTTCTCAGCCAGAGCAAGGAGAGGGAGCTGCGTTCTCCTTCCCTGCCTTCCACTCCAAAGAAAGGAGCCGCCTGCCCTGCCATGTGCACAGGGTGCACCCCACCCAGCGTTGCCTTTGGTATGGTCTCCAGGGTCCATGACTTCTTTCTGAAGAACTGAGCTTCCACTGTCTGTCTGGGAGCCTGGAAGTGTGGGCCACCCCTGCCTTCAGAACATAGTCCCCACACTTCCAGGAAGAAAGACTCCACTGCTTCTCTACTCCAGCAGCGGGCAGATTTGAAGATAGACACTCTGGGCAGGGGAGATAACTCAGTAGAATGAGTGCCTGCCTGGCAAGCGCAAGGTCCTGAGTTCAATCCCCAGTACCACCAAAAAAAAAAATGCTGAATCATGCGGTTGGTGCCCAAGGACAGCAAATCAGGTGTTAACTGGTGAGTGGAAGAATTCAGGTGCCAGCCTGTCTCAGATGGCAGGCCAGGAAGTTCCCAGGGCCTCCGACTCACAAAGCAGAGCTCTGGAAATGCTACAGGAGCTGCCTGCCCAGCCTTTTCATTAGCAGAGCCACCGTGAAGACAGGGAGACATACAGAGCAATGAGGACGGTGAGGACTACGGGTCAGTCCTGCGCGGCCTCCACGGCTAATGGCCGGCTTAGACGCCGGGGCTGGGGAGAGCATCTTCTGCATGCCCTGGAAATCAAGGTAGAGGTCAGTTGGCAGCAGGACACTTGAGGTCACTCAAATATACAGAGTAGAGGAGAGGACACGGATCATCCACTGCTGGCCCTGGGGAGCCTCTAAACAGAAGGAGCCCCCACCACAGGGCTGCTTTACCCAAATGGCCCGGAGAGACCACGCCTGCTGCTTAATAATCCGAATGTCTCTCCCAGCCTGAGCACTTCCCAACAGCTGCATCAAAGCAGCTACAAAGCTCACTGCTTGCCAGGCTTCTAGCACTGCACAGAGGCCACAGCGTTCATTCCACACAGCCCCCACGAAGGGGGTGCTGCAGACCGGCACCTGGGTGCCCCAGCTCCAGAGCCGCGTTCCTCACCCTTTCCTCTCTGCTCCCGCCCACTCCTATCTAGCCTTTACAGTGACATGCGAAGAAGGTGGGGCGACCTCCCATTTACAGACGAGGAGACTGAGGCTGAGAGGAGTCCTCCAGCCCTTTATTCCCTGCAGAAAAGTCCACAGACGCCATGAAGGAAAACAGCCAGGGATGAGAAAGGAACTCAGTGTAGCTTCTCCATTTCTCGCTCTCTGAGCCAGCCTTGATGCGATTCTTTGGCTGAGGAGATGCCTGTGTTCCAAAATCTCCACTCAACAATTACGCATTTCCCCAAACCAAGTCCATTAGGATTTGCAAAATTATTCAGGAATCAAAGAGAACTCATCCAGCTTCTCCTACTGAACAGGAGAAGGGGAGGGGAAGCTCACCCGCTCAGCACAGCTGCAGAGGATCTCGGTTCAAGGCAAGAGACTGCTTTCCGGGAAGCCACGTGGGGTGGACTGATCTCAGCAGAGCAGCGTTCCCAGAAGCTTCCCGTTTAGCAAGTTGCAAAACTACTGTTCCCCACGCTCACACTTGCACGCGCCCTACCTCTGCTTTCCCTGTATCTCAACTCAGAAGAATTCGGCTAGAGGGTTACGAGAGGAAAATCTAAGAATGAATAGAGGTCCCTCTGGGGGAAACATTTCTTCATGATTCAGGCTTATTGCCTCAGGACTTTCCTGTCCCATTCAGGGAGCGCTGCCCACCAATAGCCAGGGCCAGCCCAGACCAAACTGAATCGAGAAAGCCGTCCCTCCGCCCCACCTCCCATCCGCAGCACAGCTGCAGCCTCCTGCTGGGGATCCAGACGCCGAGTGTTCTGACCTTACCTGGAGCTTCTACATCCTCCTTACATGCACGTGCGCACAGGCATGTGCGTATGTACACATGCACACAGATGTGCGCACACACACACACACACACACACACACACACCTCTGAGATGCACTCCTGGTTACCTTCTTACTTGTCTACTTCAAGTCTAATTCCAGAGCTCACAGATGCTCAAACCCTAGCTCAGCTTCCAACCGCCCAGAGTGCCAAGTTCCACTGCACTTAGTAAAGAGGCAAATCTGCAAGCTGGAGCCTAAATATCTGGTGGATGCTTACACTTTAAAAAAAAAAAAAAAAAAAAAAAGCACATTACAGTAAAATTCATCTTGCTGCCCATTGCCCTCCCTCCAAGTCCTCCCCACACTTGCTCTGAGCACTCTCGTCCCCTCATTCTTGTCGCTATCTAACGTGACTCTGTACGGCTTCTTCTGTGGGTGTCTTCAGCTGCGCTCTCCTGGCTGTCACCATGTCCTAAATTAATTCAGCACCCTGACTTTCCAAGGCCATCCCAACCTTGGCGGTCGCACGATCCCAGATCCGGTGAAGGCGGTGCATGAGGACATGGCACTAGGATTTCGGGAGGTGGCCTCTCCACTTTCCATGGAATGGCACCCTGCAGCAGCACTCACCGTCATTTTTATTATAGCTTGTAAAGACCGTCAGGAAAAAGGACTTCTAGGTCTGCTGCAGAGAGTGGGAAGCACAGTGGCTTACGAGGGGATCCGTGTGTTCTAGACAAGGGAGCAGGGCTTTAGGAGGGTGACTCAGCAATTTGTCTTTCATATATCATGTGTGTGCGTGTGTGTGTGTGTGTGTGTGTGTGTGTGTAATATATAGTGTGTGGGGGGGTGCTAGGGATTGATATTCCTTTTTGTGCAGTACCAGGGATTGAATTCAGGACCTTGCACTTGCGGGCCAAGCACTTATTCTACTGAGCTCTCTCCCTGGCCCTGTCACATAGGGTTAATTTAGACATTGCCATATATTCAATCACGTGGTCTGAATGCACTGGGACTGTGTGCGCGTCCAGCCGACGCTGTGCTTTTAACAGCCTTGGCCTCACCCGTGTGCACTCTGTCCTCTCCCTCATGCCTGCAGGCAGCCCAGTTGGAGGACAACCGACTTCAGACACGGGTCATAACAGCAGCAAACTCTCCCTTTTGTCTCTGATCATACCCAGAACATGACTGGTGGGCAGGAAGCCTCCTCTCCCATCCCAGCGAATCTCCCTGGCCTCTTCTCTCCTCCTGCATAGCTTTCCTTGCAGAGCACCCGTCTGACCCTGTGTGCACGTGACCCACACAGCAGGCAGCCCCACAAGTCCTGGAGTGAGTAACGCTTCCCGGACAGCTCTGGGTGGGTCCGTTCATGCATAGTAATGCTCCATCTTGCTAGCGCTAAGACATCATCGTGGAAAGCTGGTAGTGTAACAGACCCAGAAAGCCAAGGCCTAGCGTCCCAGCAGCGAATGTGTCTGCATCATGAAAACTCCCCGAGCGGCGTTGATCCGGAGCACCGCCTCCCTGCGCTGAAAGCCGGAAGTGCTCCTCTAAGCCCCATCTCAGGCAAGCCATGGCTCTGAGGAAGGCCTCCTCACCTATTCCCCTCAAGAGGCTAGGCCTTGGGGGTGGGGAGAGTGGCTATTTTAATGCCTTGGACTTTTGTAGATATCAATTCCAGAGAAGTCTTTCTCCAGTTCCTGTTCGGGGTTTGCCCCATCCCAAGCCCTGCCCCGATAAGGCACAGTGATTGTGGCTTCTCCTGGAGGAAGTCCCTTTGCGAGACCAGGAAGCTGAGACAGCGCTTGCTTCATTCAAGCAGTGAAGGAAAGAATTCAGACGACCGCTGATAATAATAAATGTCGATCCAAAGCTCAAACTTCCAGACAATTGAAGGAAGAATGGGAGACTGGTTCATGTTAAAAATATTCAGATAAAAATGCCAATTCTGTATCTGCAAAGCCAAGAGTGAAATGTGAGTTATTCTGTTGTGCTGGTTCAGGCAGATAATACCAGGCTCCAGGAAACGATAGAAGGAAAATGGACCAAAATAAGTGGAAGGGAATGCGAAAGCTAAGAAAGTCAGCCTCTGCCTGCCCGGCCCTCCACATGCATCTGGGCTCTTGCATTCCCAGGCCTCTTCTCCTGCTCTCAATATTAAAGCCTTACCATCTCGTCTCTAAGTGCGTCTAAGCTCTCTGACATGCTCTTGGTCAGCCCACAACCAGTGAGAGGGGACAACGATGACGCCAGGCCCCTGCGCAGGCGGTCCCCGGACCACGGCCTTCGCTGTCCCGCGCAGTCACCGAGCAAGACACACGCGTTTGGTGAGCAGCCAATCGGTGTGGCGGAGCCCCTGCTAACTTGGGTGGGGCCTCCCGCAGGCCTGGACCAGATCTCGCCCGCATGAGGAAGCAGGGGGCCGAGAGCGTGGCTGCGCCAGCCCAGGGCGCTGCTAGTGAGCGCCTCTTCTATGCCACTCACTCCCACATGATCTCATCTAGCTCTGATTTTTATTAACAAACTATTTCCAAATCTGTGGCTCTAGCCAGGGCCACCCCGAGGGCGTTTGGGGCCTGGACAAGTGGCTCTTGCCAATTCTTGTCTGTATAAACAATTTAGTCACCCAAAGTCGGCCTCTCCACACCATTCTGGTGGCCCAAGTTTGTAGGATTCTAATAAAGAAGGACTGCCGCGCGTGTGTGCAGTGGGGAGATCTGCTGGCAAGAACCGAGGCACAGCAGCAGTGACTGAAGGCTCCCAGGGGAGGGTGGGGACAGCAGAGGGGTACCTCCAACAGTGGGAGACGGCAGCCCCAAGGGCAGGGCCCCCGCCATGTGGCGCTGGCCCTTACATATTTGTCCTGCCTGTGAGCATATTGTCTCAAGCCCTACCCCTCGCCAGATGTCACAGCTGCTCGAAACCTACACTTGGAGCATGCGCCCCCTGCCCTCCCACCACTTAGCACGCTGCCGCTTGCGTTCAGCTGCACACACCTGATGTCCACGCACGCTTCCGTCTGTCGCCAGCCTCTCTCCACCTGCGAGAAAGCCTGGCAGTACCAAGATGCCCATTACCATGATGGGAAAGAAGGGCCTGCCCCCACGAAATGGCGCTCACCAGCAGTGCCATCTACAGATGAAAATTAAGCTGACCCCATTCTGCCCAGAATCACTCCTGGGAGAAACACAAAGAACGCTGAGCTCAAAAGAAGAATCAACCTTGTGGGGACAAATCACAGTTTTTAACCTCTGTGTCCAGGAAAGGGCACAGCTATGCTTTCTGAAACCAAATCGGAAAGCCAAGCGCAATCAGAGAGAAGTGCCCAAAGGGCGCGCAGAGCTGGACAGGAGCTGAGTCCACCCTTCCCGCTTCCCCGCCCTCATCCTCAGCCCCTCTGCGGGGAAAGCTCCTATGCAGAAGGCGCCACGGCCCCATGCTGCCCCGTAGACCTCCAGGGAACGTGCCTGTGGGTGCCCAGAAGTGAAAGCTGCTTGACAGAGGCGCTCATGGAAAGTCTCGGGCTGCGAAGGTCACCCCTGGGGCTGGCTGTGAGCTCGTCCAGAAATCTCTGAGGGCCTGGAGCCTCTAAAAGGGAAATAGCGCTCACAGTCCAAAGAGCCTCGTATCTGGAGGTCTCTCTAAAACCTCGTGCACACAGAGGCAGGAGTTAAAGTGTGAGTGGGCCGTGTGACGTCATGTCGGGAGCTGGATCAGTGCCCTTGGTTCCTCCGCTTCTGCTTACGGTACCGTGATGCCCCTCTGAGGCGCAGCCAGCCAAGCACCCAACCACAGAGGCTGCGCAAGCGGGAGCGACAGTAAACCTCGCCTCCTAAAGCTGTCAGGGCCTCGGATCCCAGTGAGAAGCAAGAGACTAGGACAAAGTTGCCATCGCACATCCAGGTAAAACCTCAGCTAGAGACGGACCCTATTGGGGTCTGCTGGACCACTGGCGCTCTTTCATTTTGTCAAATAAATACGGTGACTTTTCCTCAACAGAGGTGACCACGTTGCCCTTTCTAATAGCTTTCAGGGTTTTGTTTAACTTCAGACTACAACTCAGTGTGCAACGAGATCAGACCTTCTGACAACCTCCACGACATTCACAGGTAGGAAATCCATCACATGACATTGGTGCAAAACGATTCTCATCAACACTTCAAGAGAATATTTAAATTTGCCTTTTTTTTTTTTTTTTTTTTTTTT
>PVJA010048805.1:5000-14025 GCA_004027025.1 Myocastor coypus
TAACTCTAGCACCCCATCTTTGGAGGTGGCTGTGTGGCCTCTCTTGTACCTGAGAGAGCCTAGGTAAGAGAGCTCATGTGAAGTCCAAGGTCCCAAGCTCCTGAAGGGCGGTGTAGCAGTCTATCAGGTGTGCAGGCACCAGAGCCATCCAACAAATCTTCAGGGCATCATCAACTCACCCTTTGTTTCACAATAAAAACCCTTCTTCTCCTGAGGCACTAGTGTAAGGATTTTTTATTCACTAATATAAAAGCTGCGCATACACAGCTGTCTGCCCTTCAATATTCCTAAGCAACAAACTTGTGGAGAGACTGCTGAAAACAAGCTAAGCCTTCTATGTCGCCATGCAGTACGTTTAAGTGCAACTAATCTAATCACCCTCTTTCACAGGATGAGCCTTTTATTTCTATAATTACGGGCTGCCATGGACTTCTCCACTGCTTCTCCTGAGTCTCCACTCCTGAGGCCCCTGTGGTGATCAAAAATGACCAAGCTTAGTTACTTTAATCAAATTCAGACAACTGCTCCTCCTATTCTATATGAAATATGCATTACATGTAATAAGAATTAATAATAGCAAATCTTTATTGTATTTCTGTCAGGCTAGGACCTTGAGTCTGTGACACACCCAATTCTTCTCATGGCCTCTCCCTTCTCCTCCTCCCCTTCTCAACCTCTGGATCCCATTCCACACTCACAAAAGCTCTTCCTCCCTGCCTCTTATTGTCTTTGTTTTATGTTGTTCTCTCAATCACTTACATTTTGAGTTTCTCATAGAATAAAACCCATCTGGTATTTAGCCTTCTGTGTCTGCTCTGTGTCGCCGTGACCACAAAGTGTATTCATTTTCCTACAAATGACTCAAAGTGGTCTTCTTGTAGGGCAGGGCTGCATTCCACAGTGTACAACACCACCACGCCTTAACTGTCCCTCTGTGGATGCCTCCCCTCCCCAGCCACTGCTGCGCCTTAGCCATCATGAGCTGTCCTGTCAGGAACACGGGTGTGCAGGTGTCCCTACAGTATGCTGTCCCGGACTCATTCAGGGACAGACCTGTAAGGGAAAAGTCAATATCGAATGGATTTTCTTAATCTTAGGCTTTGGAGGGCTCTCCGGAGTGACTTCCACAGTGCTTTGATCAGCTTGCCTTCCCACTTGAGTGCAGGTGGATTCTTTTTGCCTCTGCAGCCTCAACAGCGTGAACTACTACCTGATGGCTTTCTGGAGTAACACGGTGTGTCTCTGTCATTTTTGCTTGCATTTTCTCTCACGGTCAGAGATTTTGAATATTTTTATGTATTTATTCCTCATTTTTCTTTCCTCTGCAAAATTTTTTCCTTTCAGGTGTCCATTTTTTATCGGGTTTTCACTATGGGGGGGCATTGGAATTTTTTTTTTTTAATTACACATCCTAGATATTAGCTCTATCAGAGAAGCGGCTGACAAAAAAAAAAAAAAAAAATGTTCCCATCTGGTTATGTCTTCACTCTCTTCATAATTGTATATTCTTTTAAAGTGGGGCTAGGGTTCAAACTCACAACCTTGCATTTGCCATGGAGCTATCTCCCCAGTCCCTTATAAATGTATTTCTTCAAAAAAAAAATCCTTCTGGAAAAATCAGACCAAAGAGGAAACTGGCTTCACAAAGTATGTAGGTTCATATCCAGGAAGGAGAAAAAGCTGAGTGTCCTGATTCAACAGCCTAGAGTCTGAGGGTTCACTACGCTCTGTCTCTGCAGTTGTGCATAACTAGGGTGCATGGCTGCCTGGTATTAGCCTGACTCCTGTGTAATAGAAGCCTGAGACAATGAACTAAAACATGGAAAAGAATTGTTTAAGAAAGCATGCGCTCCTTCTCAAGGCAGCCGGTTGGCTCCCTGGAGGTCTTTCCTTTACCCATAAGGATCCTCTGGATACTCCCTCTAAAAAGCTTTCCCTTAAATTCAGTCCCTGGACCATCACCAGGATGGCTAGGAGGCCCCTGATGTGTGCCCTGCCATCCTGACACGCCTAGCATCACGTGTCATCATGGAGGCCGGAGCGATGCATTGCTGAGATTCCAGAAGGCTGAGGCGGCAGGATCACCACGAGTTCCCTGCCAGCCTAAACTACAATATGAGACCTTGTCTCTAAACACCGACCGAATAAGACATCCTCTTGCGGACAGCACACTGCAAGGTCCCCTATACTATCATCTCCAAGGAGACAGAGCCATGTGTTATTGATCTTTGTGTCTCTCACCAGGGTTGTCAGGTTTGTTTGTTTTTTTTTTCACCAATAGAGGAGAAAGGCTCACTAAACAGTGATCACATGCTGACAGCTCACAAGCCATGTCCTATCCTTTCCTGGCATGCCTGAGACCCAACTCACCTTGGTAGCCCCAAGTGACCGCAAATGCTTTAGGGACAAGTGGTCAAATGACAGCTCCAACCCCAGTCATTTGTCACAAAAAGACAAGGCTTCACCTGCACCTGACTATGGAAGTTTTAGTTTAACAACAAATGCCTATCAACTGAGGAGTGGATAAAAAGATGTGGTAATGTTACACCATGGAGTATTACTCAAATAAACTAGAGGCTTTCATACATAAATGGACGCAGCTGCGGATCATCCGCGTGAGCATCGCTTTGTCTCCCTAGAGGAAAAATCTGAAAGAGTAAATAAAATCTGAAAAGTACAAAAAAAAATGTATTGAAGGGAAAGCAACTCTTCAAACGATTGGGTTGAAAGAAGAAAAGAAAGACAGAAGGGGGGAAAAAAAATATATATATATATACACACAGGATCACTTAACAATTGCATTGCTGATTTCTACTGGTCTATTTAAAAGAACAGTTAATGCTTAATTTGTTTTCTTCTTTTAATTTTTTTTTTTAATTTGAACAGTCTTTTGACCAGTTTTGCGTGCTTACCTTTGGTAATTTGAAGAACTAATTGGAAGACACCAGTATGCAATATGAGAATTAAAAAAAAAAAATCCCTCACATTAAAGACATTGGTCTTACATGAAAAACAAACAGCCCCCGTGCCATGATCCAACGACATCCTCAACTGTTGGTTGACAAGTTGAACCAGGTACTCTTTTAGTATCTACCTTCATTGATCTTTCACATGAATTGTTACGGAGGACTTCCCTGGGCCCTGGCACGTGAAGCAACTCTGAAAGGACCTGCGCCCCTGGAACAGCTGTCAGTGGACTGCCCATGGGTGAGCAAAGTTAAACAGGGCGTGGAGAGCTGCGAAAGTTGGCATGGAGGAAACCCAGGAACCAGGTGAAAGGAGGAGGAGGACTCTTCACACAGAAGTACGTGCAAGTTGAGGGGTGAGAGGAGGGGGCCAAGAAGATCTCTCAGGCAGAAAGTAGAGAAGGGCAGCTACAAGAAGGAGCTCTGCCCGGTGTGACTAGGTGGTGCAGCTGTGCTGCCTGGCATCGGAAGCCTTAGGGAGATTCGCAGGAGCGCGGCTGGGCTGACGTCCAGAGACGATGCTCTGATACGCAGCAGGACAATGGTTAGCAAGTGTCCAATGCAAACTCTGTCCTGCTTTGGGGATCATCAAAATCAGGTTCTAATTAGGAACAGTGATAGAATAAAGGGAAGATGCAGGTGACCTGAGGACAGTTTCTTCTGGCCTAAATGTGACTAAGACTTTCTGTCCTCTCACTTCTTTGGTCAACAGATCCACAGGTCCAGCCAACACCGGCTTCTTATGGATTGATCATCTTAAGTGAAGCACTGATAGGACCTGGGAGGTAGGGAATTATTTATAAAAGCATACAATCAATGGATATATGAGCCATGCAGCAAGGCGCAGTGGTGCAGCCCGAAAGTGCAGACAGAATGAAGGCAACTCCAAGCGGACAGCAACTGGGCAGAAACTGCTCAGAGTGGAGAAGTATAGGCAGCCCCAGCTGAGCTCAACGGATCTGCCTGTACCCTACGAATAGATCTGGAATCCCACTCCTCTGACCTAAAACAAAGCCATGACAATGCGCTGTGTGGAGCAGAGCATGGAGGAAAAGGTTCGTTGTTTCTGCTAATGATGGGGAGTCAGAGAAAGGAGAGTGTAGTGCTTCGTGCATTGTGTCAACTTCAGAAGTAAAAAGCTTTCACAGCGGCTCAGCAATTCCACCTCCTACGGTATGGAAGTTCCTGCCTAGGGCGTGGAGGGCCTGCCCTAGAGTGACTGAGCAGAAAAGGGATATAAAAGGGGGCCACTTCCGCGTAGGAACTTATGTCCTCGCTGTCAGCACGGAAGGACGAGAGGCTGGCTGGGTGCTGCAAGTGCTGCTTCTTTTTTTGTTTGTTTGTTTGTTTTGTTTTTTTTGTCTTTTTGAGACAGGGTCTCGCTATGCAGTTCAGGCTGGCCTTGAGCTCACTTTCATAGCCCAGGCTGGTCTCAAACTCGCACCGATCCTCCTGCCTCAGCCTCCCGAGTGCTGGGATCAAGGTGTGCGCCACCATGCCCGGCTATCCTCCTCTGTTTTGCTTTTGCTGTTTTCTGCCACCATGAACTGCTGCCCTCTGCTGTCCCGCTCTACCTGGGAGCCAGCAGAGTCTGAACTGAAACTTCCATGAGCAGGGAGCTAAATAAACCTTTTCTTCCTTGATTTTGGGTGTCAGGTATTTTGTCCTAGCATTGAGTGAAAGGTAATGGAGGCCAAGACTCAGGAAGAGGACTTGGGCCACAGGGTCATTCTTCAGAGCCTTTCTTGGGTAGGTGCTGGTTTTCATCTGTGGACCCTGACATCATTCTCTCCTTCCCTTGTCTTGTAGCACTCTATCTGAACTGGAACCTTTCTATTCTCCTCTAGCAAGAACATTTACCTATTTAACATGGCAATTGAATCAAATTTAATTTAAAGAGAATCAGAAGTCCTTCCCATGCAATGACATAAGAAAGCACTTAATCTCAATAACGTAGCAGTTAGGATGATGAGAAAATCTACCAGAGCTCAGAGGTACACAGCAAATCAAAATTCTCCTATTCATGTAGAGGAATAAAGCCCAAATAAGCCTCCTTCCTAGCCTAACCCACAGAACATAACATATATTAGAAAGATGCACTGAAGCAATGAGCTACGACCACTGGTGACTCAAAGAAATCCCTGAACACTACGCACCAGTTTCAAAGAACTGCCCTGACTCTGAGAAATGACATTTAGAAAGCTTCTTAATAAAATGAACCTATTTTGGTTGCTTCGTACATTATTGGATTTTTAGGCATACATCTCACCACTCAAATATCTTGACTCTGCCTAACAGTGAGGTGTGGATCCCATAGGATCACCTTCCCACACTTGAAAATATTTTCATTACCCCACTAAAGGAAAGTGAGAAAATGAAACTTCTCCTGCTCCAGCCAGATAGATACCTTAATTCAGTTGTATGATGTTTTTATTATTTGCATTTCCCTTGGAATTTTGGAGCTGTCTTTGTATCTTGGTGATACTTTCTTTGTTTGTTTTACCTGTCTTGGTTCAGTGGCTTCTTGGTAGGAAAAAATATGGCTAAACTGAACCATAAACAGTGCCAATTATACATATGTGTATATAAAACATTTCCCCCATTACATAGACCAGTGAGTGATTATGGAAAATATTTCCCAAGCCCCTTGAATAAGATATTCTTAGGCACCCAGCAGTTTTCTCGTTCGGAGTGAACCAACATGGGCCTGGAGCCTAAGATACTCCACGTGCAGGACGAAGAGAACCGATTAACCTGGTGGCTGCTTAGCACTCCAGGAGCATGGTGGGTTCTCCACACTCACACAGTGCTGCTGGTGCATTACTGCACGACTCCTCTCCCTGTCTGTTTCCTCTACGAAATGACTTTTCATCCAAGTGGGAAATCACTCATGAACCAATTACCAAGTTTTAAGAACAGGAGAAGAGAGAGAAATGTTATTTTTCTTTCTTTTTTAAATGGAAAAAAATTGCTTCAGTATACCTTTACCTAACAATAAATAGCAAAGGGACAGCTATACTACTTCTGAAGGTGGCTCACGATAGCAGTAACAGGAGCATGGATATTTAACGCTTTGCCCCCACTTCCCGGCAGAGCTCTGTCTGCAGAGCTGGAAGCCATACGGAGTCAGGCATGAAACCACTGGCCTTGTCATTCAGCACAATCCCATTTATGTGAAGAATCTCAGAGACAAATCCACAGATAATGCAAAGAGATTAGTGGTTGTCAGAGCCTTTGCAGGAAGGAGGATAGCGGTGATTTTTTCATGGGTACAGGGCTTCTATGTGAGGAAGATAAAAATATTGTAGAATTAGATAGCAAAGGTCATAGTTGCATGACCTTTGAAAGTATTTAAAATACCTGAGTTCTACAAAGGGTTAATTTTAAGGCCTGTGAGTTATAAGTATGAAATATTTTTAAATGCAAAGTAAACCTATCATCATAGATGAACGCTGTACAGCCTCAGACAGATGGACGGACGGATGAATGGATAGATAGGTAGATAGATAGATAGATAGATAGATAGATAGATAGATAGATAGATAGATAGATAGATAAAACAACTGGGACTAGATAGTTTACTCGTACCTCAGGCCTAAATTATGCTGTCCTCAAGGGCCTCTCTTTAGAGTGTAACCAGCTACCTGATGTCTAACATCACTGAGAAATTCCGTTAGTTTTCTGACCCTATGCACTCCTTTGGGTGTAGCTTCTATCCCTGAATGAGACACCATCAATTTGGGCAAATCCTGTTTTTCTCACAAGGTAGTCATTGAACGGTTTCTCTCACTGTATAGAATAACCATCACGAAACACATTTTTGACGGTCAACAATTTACATTCTTTAATTCATATAATTCTCCCCCAAGCTCAACAATAAAGCATCATCACTCACATTTAAAAAAAAAATGAGAACACCGATGGGTCCAACCGAGTGGGCTACAGGGCCTACTTACCTATTCAGTGAACACCAACGTAGGTGTTGGTGGACAAGCCTCTTGCGGATGTTATTCAAGTCTCTGATCAGCTGGTTTTATATGAGGGAAGATTATTCCAGCTGTGTCTGGTTCAATCAACAGGAAAGTCTTAAATGTAGTGCTGAGCCTTCTGAAAGAGAGCAGACAAAGTAGAGAGAAAGGAAGGAAGTTTGGGAGGTAGCTGACCATGAGCACATCTAGTATTTTAACTTTATGCTAACAGCAGATGGCAAATCGATCCAAGGCCAAACATCATTTATTGTTGCATAGAAACTAATAATAGAAAGATAGGTACCACAGTTGTTTTAAGAAGCCAGCCCTGTTGGCATCTAATTTTCCATATGGCACACACACACACACACACACACACACAGAATTTAAATCCTGAGTCATACTTCCAAGTTCAACAAAATAAGCTCACTGTATATAACATGGAGTGCTGGATCCGTTTCAGAAAGGCAGATTTCCTGGGCTTCCTTAGCTTTCAGAGCAGCCTCAGTGAAAGGCTTCTCTCCTCGGTACATCGGGAAAGTCTTCAAGAAAAGCCAGGAGTATTTTGAGAATAGCAACCCTTCATTCATTACCATGTCTGCTGGTCGTGCGCGTCTGAGCAGAACGGAAGGAAAGTCTCAAATATAGATGCATGTGATCACGCTTCTCCATTTTGCCTTTTTCAGTGTTGACTTAGTTAATACATCCCACTTTAAAAAGTGAAAATAAGGGGTCTAGGCATGACGGTACAGCCCTGGTTTTGGCCGCTTGAGAAGCTGAGGGATATATTGATAATATATTATTAAGATAGCAAGCTTGAAGCCAGCTGGGCTATAGTGAATTCAAGGCCAATTGAACTACACAGACCTTACTATTAAAAAGAAAGGTGAAATTAAGGCCAAAATGGAATTCTTAATTTTTCTTTCCAAATTTTTCCTCTTGAATTCTCCTTCATCACGATTATTACTTGTCTTAATTACACAATTTATATCTCCTGCATGCATTGAGTTTCTTTTTTATTTTAGAGAAGAGTCTGCAGGGTGCTCAGGACCTCATTGCTAGATCAGACTCCTAGTGATCTGCTTTTTTACAGCCTCCCAAGAGCTGGGGTTATAGGTGCGCACAACCGTGCTCAGCTTCAGTTGCAGCCTCAGCATGAACCAAGAGGCAAGGATGGCATAAGAGGCCTGGGGATCGAACCCCTGGCCCTGGCCCTGGCCCTTCTGCCTGCTTGCAGGTGTTTTAATCCACCGAGCTATTTGGCTGGCCCTGCACTGAGTTTCTTAGAGCAAAATCTGAGTTGTGAGCACCCTGTGAACCCTGTATCCCGCATGTCTCTAGGCTGGCCGCTCCCATCTCCATCCTAGACACCCCTGTTGAGTCTGCACCTGAGGCCAAAGCTGCGCCATCCCCCCACAAACTTTCACACCCAGTCCTTTACCAGCTGTGCTACAGACAGAAGTGTTCTTTTTTAAACTGCAAATTACACCTTGTCACTCCCCTGCTTAAAATTCCAAGAGAGACGGGTTATTTGATGATACTAAAGAATTACTATAAAGTTTAAATATGATGGGGATATAAGGTTATGTTTTTTAAAAACAGCTCTGATGCTTCACAGCTATGCTATGAAATATTTATAAATACAACAATACACTCCCTGCCTCAAATAAATCAGTGTGGAGGCAGCGACCTGCGAAAGGTGCAGGAAGGGAAAGCACATCGATAAAACAAGGGCTTCCTGGGAAATGCGGAGAGAAGCCAGCAAGGGGTCATTAGGAATTAGTGGAGTTTTCGATTGTTGTGTACGTCTGGAATTTTTATACTTCAACGTTTTAAGATTAAATCTCCTGGAAGAGAAAGTGGGAGGAAATCTTGAAGACATCGGAGTAGGCAAAGAGTTCATGTACGGAAATCAAATTGCACGTTTAACACTTGAAAGCATCAACAATTGGGACCTCCTCCGGCTAAGAAGTTTCTGCATGTCAAAGGAAATCACTAACAAAGTGAAAAGACGACCCACAAATTTCGAAAAGATTATAACTAACAAGTACTCAGACAAAGGTCTTCTATCTAGAATCTACAAAGAACTAA